>ML675649.1:46649865-46805445 GCA_007922155.1 Mesoclemmys tuberculata | reverse complement strand
GTCCGCGCCCACCCGCCGGTTCCCGCTGCGCCCGCGGCTGAGGAGAGGGGCCCGGCCGGGGGCGAGGGCGGGTCGCCGGCGGTGTGACAGGCCCCCCCCCCTGCGCTCCGGGAGCCGGCGCCGCAGCTCGGCGCTGCCCGGGACGGTCCCCCCGGGCCAGGCAGGGCCAGCGAGCCGCGCCGGGCGGGGGAAGGCGCCGTTACGGGCCGCACGGGCGGGGGCGCCAGGGGCGTTGGTTGGCCCGCCGCTCGCTGGGCTGCTAACGCGGGCTGGGGCCGGCCTTCGGCGGCGGGTCCTCGTCACGTCGTCGCCCGTGGAAACGAGCAAACACCGTCCCGCCACGCGCCCCCCACGCGGCGCGGGTCGTGGGCACGGGAGCCGCTCGCAGGGTGCGCGAGCGCGCCGCGCCTGCTGCTCGGTCCAGCGCGCAGCCGGTTCGCGCGAGTGGCGGCAGCCTGTGGGGACAGCGCTGCGGTCTTTTTTGTGCCAGTCGCTCGTTCTGTCCGCACCTTCCCATGCTCATTCCTGCCGCTCGGGCACAGTGGCTTGTTTCTTGAATGGTCTGTTTGAGAAAAACAAAGTCGCGAGGTGTTCTGCCATCCTTGTTCACCAGGGGCACGAGGTAAATGTAGTTGCTTTGCCTAGGGCTGCGCTTCGAGAGGCTCTTCGGGAGAGAAGTGCCACCGTTGTTGAAAGTGCCCAGTGGTGACTTTATTCTGCACCGTAAGAAAGGGAAGAAATATTGATTGCCTGTTTGAAAGAGCAAGATGTGAATGTGCCAGAGAATCAAGTTGTCATCAATTTGGCTTATTTTCTTGCCAAACTATATTTTAAAATAAATTGCGATACGGGATTTTTTTTCCCCCCAAAAGTTCCTGCCCATTTGTGTAAATTATAGTGACGTTTTCATACTGACTTTGTGGGAAGTGTTCTTTGTGTTCCAAAGCAACCAGCTGAGCGATGCAAGGCACTCTGTAACATGTTCTTCAGGAATTATGCTTGGAAATTCGTCACAGGTTCCTTTCAACACACTGCACAGAGTTTTTTTTTTTTTTTTTTTGCTTGCGTATTTTGTAATATTGAAGTTAAAGGCAGATTGCCAGTTTTTTCCTATTTAAAAATTGCTTAAGATTTTAAATCCTTAAAAGAAAGAGAGAAAATTTTTTTAACTGATTCCAACAGTTAAAAAGATCAGAAGTATTTCTCACTATGTATTGCTGGAAATCTGTTTCCAAGTAAAATTTTAAATACTGTTTTCTAAATATTGTACTTACGCTGTGCTTATCACTATGGTATCTGAATGCTTTACAGCATTATCGAAATCTAAGAGATAGGCCTTGTCTACGCTACAAAGATAAGCTGACCTATGTTAGGTCAATTTACAGCCACCTCATTAATTACTGCAGTAGCTGATGTTCACAGTACCCTCCTTGGTTGATGGTTTGCGTTCTCACCAAGAGCACTTCCACTGAACAAAAAGGGGCAGTGTGAGCCTGGTCTCAGCTCTGTTGGCAGCTCCCTCTGGGGAGCCCAGCTGCCTGCTTCTCCCCCTTATTCCCTGTTTCCAGTTGGAAGCAGGGTCCAGCTGCTCAGGTCTCCAGGGCAGCATGGGACAGCTGGGATCTAGCTGCCTTATTTTCTTGTCAATGTCAGGGCTTCAGTAATGTAAGGAAAGCAGTGTCTACGCTATTGCGTTGCCCTGTCTACACTGACATAAACCTTGTAAGCTGATATAAGCGACAGTAAACCTCTTGTTGAGGTCTTTTATGATGTTGGCATAACAGGGGAGTTACATCAGTCAGAGGAGCATTTCATTGTGTAAACGCCAGCGTTTTGTTGACAAAAGCTGATTTTTGTGAACACAAAAGCTACAGGAGATGGCTTGCAGTGCACAGAAAAGGGAAGAAGAGACTAATTGGACAGTGCAAGTAGAGGGTTATCCAAGCAAAAATTCTTAGTCTGGTCTACCCTTGAGGCTTTTGTTGACCAAAGTCAGCTTTTTGCACCAAAACAGTAAGTCAGAAATCTGTTCAGATATGCTGCAATTGGTGACAGAGCTCAGTCAAGAGGGAGGGGAACACCTGGTATCACTCCAGTAATTCTCTCTGTTCAATTGAAGGAACATTTTTAAGCAGAACCTGGAGAGAAGGTTGCTATGATGACCTTTGGATAGATGAAGGGTGTGCTGGGAGGTTGAAAGGGGGATATTGATTGTTTTTTTTTAAATAAAGTGTGAAGAAGAGAAAATTTACGGAATCCATGATAGTGAAGAGAGAGGGAGAGTGAAGAGTAAAGGCCAGGAGGAAAAAAGAGTGATCACTTATGAAGATCTTAATTTCAGGAGGGGAGAATGAGATTAAAATGTAGTTCAAGATCCAACTCAACTAGGAGAAACATATCTTGCTGCAGGCTCGTTTGCCCAAAGGGGTGGAAGAATGACAGTCCCCTGGCTGTAGGTTTTTTTGGGGAAGAGGGATGGTGTAAGTCACTTTTTTCCTTCTTTCCAAAGGTTTAGCATTGCTGTTCAAGCAGCTTTGCAGATGGGGGTGGGAAATTCAGTATGCTGGACAAGGGTCTCAAGCTTCTACCCTCATTGATCTCTTCAGGGGAAGCTGTGGGTCAGCAGATGTTGTGAGAAAAGTTTTCTATGCCTCATCTCGTAGAATCTACTGAACTTATGCCCTTCCAGCACTTCCTGTTTTACCATTGAGACAGGTAGTTACAGGAAAGTGCAGTGAGGGTCCTGTATATGGCAACCCCAAGGAAAGGTTTAATATATTATATGCAGTTTAAGGCTGGAAACGACCATTAGATGATCTAATATGATCTCCTGTATATCACAGGCTGTTAAATTTCACCTGGTTACTCCTGTGTTGAGTCAAAATGTAACTCCTCAGAAGACTGAATTGTTGTGTGCCGAAGGCAGAGAACAGGGGAGACTGAGGTGCTGCCTGAGGCTTCTACAGTGTCAGGGAATTGATTAGATGGGATGTGACTAGATGATCCTAGTTGGAGATCCATGCTGCAGAGGAACGTGATGAACCTCTGAAGGTCCCTGCCAATCTGACCTGAGGGAAAACTCCTTCATAACCTTAAATCTGCCAATCAGTTGAACCTGGAACATTTGTGAGAGAGAAATCAGTTAAGCATTTAAGAAAATCTTCTTTATATCACCACAGAACACTGGTCCACCGTGTCCCATCTTCAGCAGTGGCCAGTGCCTGATGCTTCTGTGGAAGATGGGGAAAAAAAAAAAAAAGTAAATCTCAGAATACATCTGATCAATTGTGCATCAGAGAAAAAAATTCCTTCCTGACCGCTGGAGGCAACAGACTAAAACGTTGAAATACGAAATTTAGTTATAATCATTGTCTTAATGTGGAGCTGCAAGTATTATGTGCATGCTGAGAATTATGCAGAGCTATCTTTTCTCTCTGTGGCTCATGAAAGGAGGGAACGAACAGGGGGATTCATAGACTCCAAGGCCAGAAGGGACTACCACAACCATCCAGCCTGACCTCTTGCAGCCACAGGTGATAGAATTTTCTCAGAAGATGGATTAAAGCACATCTTCTAGAAAGATACTTAATCGTGTTTTAAAGGCTCCAAGTAATGGTAAATCAAGTTCCTCCCCTTTGTGAGATGTTCCAATGTGTAATCACCCTCATTGCTAGGAAATTGTCTTATTCTGCGGTTGTTTATAATTAGCTTCTAGCCATTGGCTCTTATTATGCCTTTATCTAGGAGATTGAAAAGCCCCTCGCCATCAGATATCTTTTCCACGTGTGATTACCTATACACAGTGATCAAGTCACCTCTTAGTTGTCTCTCTAATAAGCTGCATAGACCGAGCTCCTCAAGCAGCATATCGTAAATTTGTTTTCCAGCTCCACAGTCATTTTTATAGCCCTTTTTTGAACTCTCACAGTATTTCCACATGCTTCTTGAAATGTGGGCACCTGAACTGGATTCAGGGTTCTAGTAGTGGTCTTACAAATGCTTTTACAGAGGCAAGCTTGCTTCCCTAGTTCTACTTCGTATTCCCCTTGATA
Source organism: Mesoclemmys tuberculata (assembly GCA_007922155.1). Lineage (NCBI taxonomy): Eukaryota > Metazoa > Chordata > Testudines > Chelidae > Mesoclemmys > Mesoclemmys tuberculata. Next base: position 46,801,393 of record ML675649.1, on the reverse strand, counting down.
TAGATCCAATTATTGCATTAGCCCTTTTGCCCCAACATTGCACTGAGAACTCATGTTGAAGCTGTCATCCACAATTCTTGAAGCCTTTTCTGACGGCTTTCCAAGACACTCTCCCGTTCTGCAGCCCTTTCTTGCATTCTTTGTTCCCATGAGTATTACCTTGCAGTTAGCTGTTTTAAAATGCATTTGTTTGGCAGAAATAACGGACTGGGAATGCAGATGGGGGAAGTGCGGCTTGCAGGAATAAAGTTCTAAAATAGAGCTAATTCCTATGATCCAGCCACAGACACTCTTATTCCTCACCAGCCTTCTCAATGTCTTTTTTTGGGGGTGACTCTGAGATGTTACCATCTCCAGTGTTACCAATTAGTGGAAGATATTGTTGTACATATTTCTTATTGGAGCCAATGGGTTGTCATTACCTGATACAGGTAAATGTGTGGTTCATCCTAGTAAACTTCGATTGGAGCAGGTAAAGGAGAGAGAGGGAGACTCTTTGATGAGATGGCCAGGGTAGCAGCTTCACCCCCTATTGAGGCCCCTGCCTTCTGATCCTTAACATGGCTTGCAATCTTTAGGTCCTATTGAAATTGTTATGAGAGCCAAAGTTATCGTGAATTACCTAATAATAACTAGAGGGGGATGCCAACTAAAGTGGAGTCAAGACAAGCTGTGGCCCATTTCCGGACTTGGGGGGTACTTCTTGAGGAAACTCAGATTACATCATACGGGCAGCTTGCATGCCCCACTGGCTCTGTTAGATTGTGACTCCAATTCAGGGTCTCAGTTCTAATGTATTAAGTCCTTTATGGATTAAAGCCTTGGTGTCTTGATGATCACCTCTCCATCAGTGACTTGCAATGACTGCTGTGCTTAGAAGGGATCCTATAACTGACTGAGAGCTTACGTAGGGATGCTTTCTTTACAGCCTGGGTCAGGGCATTTGGAAGGTCCTTAACTGTGGAACTGTATCACCATGCATCAGGAGGAACCTGAGTCTGATATTTTAAATTTAAGGAGTGTTGCAGAGCATCTGAAGCAAGGAATCCAGGGTAATCTTGTCTTCTAGACAAATGTATTACATTTCTTGATTTTGTATTTTGTGCCTAGATTCTATCATTGGGACTTGAAAAAATTACCAGATACATACTTGCTAGAGAGCTATACATGCAAGTCGAGATAGATAATAATAAATTTGTGGGGGTAGGAGAAGGGAGACTACCATCCGTGTTCAGAAGCAGTATCCACGTGAGAAGTCCAGCTCCCCTGCTACCAGCTGCTGGGAAGTGTATTTTATCACAGTGCTGATCCTACATCCTGCCTGGAGCTTGATTATTTTGTGTATCAACTTCTGGCTAGTAGCTGTATTGTAAATTTGAAGTTCTAGCTGCTGGCAGAGATTAGAAGTTTTCTGTTTTGTTAGTCCTTTCAGAGCCTTCTAGCTTCTGCTAGGTTAGAGGTTGGTGAAAGAGTCTCCATTGTTACACTCCTTCTCCAGAGTCAATTTGTTGCAAGATGAGATATCTACACTATTCTACTCCTTCCTCACTCTCCACTGTTTGGGTCTTTTTCCTCCAATAACTCAAGTGCTTTCTACAGCAGCTAATAACTTTCTCCTCAGAGAAGAAATCATGTCTGAGTTTACATTTGTATAGTGCATAATAGGGTAGGGGCCCTGTAACATAAATAATAATTGCTTTCCTAAGTAGTAGCATGAAATTAACTTGATTCTTGACAGGTTCACAGTTGCCCACAAGGTTCTGAGTAGAAGCTCTGAAAACATATCAGAGCCTTAATTTAATGGGCCATGATTTCAGTTTAAAAGGACATTGTCAGTCTGAAATCTGGTCATTTAAAAAAAGCTAATAGTTTCGGATGTTGCACTTGCCCCTGAGTCCCCTGCCAATTTTTGTGGTTTTAAAAAACACGCTTTGTTATTCTTAAGATGTTTCTCTTTCCTCTTGCTGTGGAAATAGTATATAGTAAATAATAATCATACACTGGGGAAATAGTATATAGTGAAACGAAACACAAAATGCTGTCTCGTATTACAAAGTAAGCAGAAAATATTTTTCTCTAATCTTAAATGATAGTAATTTTAGGTAACAGTAGCAGGCAAAAAGTTCCAGAGGGGTAGCCGTGTTAGTCTGTATACAGCAAAAACAACAAGAGTCCTGTAGCACTTTAAAGACTAGCAAATTTAAACTTCGAAGTGGGTTACAGCCCATGAAAGCTTATGCCTGCAAAAATTAAATTTGTTAGTCTTTAAAGTGCTACAGGACTCTCATTTTAGTAGCAGGCAAAGAATTTCAATTGTGTATTTGTTTGGTTTTTTTTAAGTTGCCACTGTTACTTTAATTCTTGTTGCTTACCACACCTATGAGCAGCAGAGGCAGGAGTTGTCTGCCTACAGGCTTAGGAAGATAACAGTTCACCTGTTAGCCTTCAAAACATGACATCATTGCAATCTTTGCAGTCATAAGACCTTAACACTGTTTTCTAAATGAAAACTTCTTGTTTTTTGGTATAAATGTATATCACTTAACTCTGCAGTGCAAGCTTCCCACTTGCCCAGGGTATGTGGACAAGTGGATTTTTCAAGCTCTATCTGTACCTTAGAAATAAATTGATTATTTTTTTTTTTTTAGAAAAAGCATTTTTATTACAAAACAAATGCATTAAAAATTAACTGACAGAGTTTATCTTGTTCTGTTATGCAGCAGCTGAATGGAGAGAGCTAAAAGTACAGTTTCTGTGTAGTTGGGATTGTGCAGATTCCATGTGAAATTGAGGAAATCAGCTCTGCAAGAGAGAGCTAAAAAGTGTAGCATTCTTCATAGTAGCTTGTAAGATGACAGACACACACTGGATAGAGAATCCTGTGGTACCCATTTATGATGCTGCCGTTTAAAGACATAGGCTGGATCCTTGACCTCACTATGTCTTTGTGCTGCTTTAGTGGTGTAAAGCAAACTTAAAGCTGGTGCAAGTGGCCAGCTGAGGAGGATTCTTTTTGTGTAGAGGAGTCCTCCAGTGATGTCAAGCTGTTGTATCTGGCTTTATGCTATCCCCCACACTCATTGGAACCTTCAGTGCAGGGGAATGGCTGAGGAAAAGGGGGCATAGCTAGTGCCTTTGTGCTTAAACAATTCCCAGTTGTTAAAACTGTCAATTTGGCCAGTTATAGATGGTGCAATTTACAGTAGCCACAAAGTTACTGTCTAAGTTACTTCTTTGTGACAGGACTGGTAACCCAAAGATCAGGGATCTACAAAGATGGCGCTAAGTCACTTTTTCTGTGCCCCTTTCCCCAAACTGCAGTGTGCACCAAGTGGCTGGTCCTGATGATCTGGGCCCGAGTGCAAACAACAAACTTGAAGTTTTTTTCTTCTTTGCTTTGTGGCATCACTTGAAATGTGCTGTATTTGTTCTAATTGCAGTGTTTTCAAGCAAAATATTAGTGATGAGCACTTTGTATTGGGTGTTCTAATTGAACTGCAACATTTTTCAACAGTAACTGACATTTTTGCACGCTGACAATTTGATTGACATGCTGATTCCCTAATAAGATTGGAGCTGCTATCTGTTGCAGAAGTCTATATATATCATGAGGCTTCCTATCTGCCAACATTGGCTGGAATAGTTTAGACTTCGTGCTAATCATTGCTTGTTCAAGTTTCTTCTCCCTGCTTGCTCCCATGTTCTCTGCTCATACTCTGCTGTTTCCTGTCTGTATTTTTGATTGGCTGTTTGGTTTGTTTCTGCTTATATTTTTTGTTTTTGTTTTTTCTTTCCCAGTAGTTGGCTTTTCAACCTCATTTTGATCAATTTTATTCTTTTAGATATTGAAATTTGATTATTTTGGTAGTTTGAACACAAAAAGCTTACATGAGAACTCCATGTATAACTTTTTTGATGAAGAATTATGCTTTCCATTTGTAGAATCTTCATTTTGAAACCTTATTTAATAAAAATATCTATATCTTTTTCTTAGCCATAATTCTCTATTTTCCTCCTTAGGTATTTGGATATTGTTAATGAATAATGGGGGAGATAGAAGGAACGTACAGAATACTTCAGACTCCTGGTTCTCGTTTGGGAGTCCAGAAGAATACTGGAGTGAGTACGCTGGAGCCAGAGCAGAACCTTTCTACAGCAATGGCAATGACACCTGCTAAAATGCATGAGAAGGATCTACCGATCAAAATAAAGCTGTTGGACAACACTGTGAAAGTATTTGATGTTGAGGTAAGAAAGGTTCAGTCTGATTTCACATAAGTTTAGTTTCAAGTAATGTAGAATTTGCTGTATCTACTGGTGTATAAACTGACAACACTTCAAGGGAACTTCTGGAGTGGAGGCACATGTGTGACACACAACAATGCGAGAGAAGCTGCTGGTCCTGTTTCAGACCATGAAACAGTCCCCAAATAGCTCACTGTAAACAAACCTCCTCATTTGCTCATTGAAGACCTGCAAGTGTAGTGCTTAGAAGCAGCACAGATGTTAGTATCTGAACTATGTATAAAATAACTTTGGTTTAGCTGAATATCTCAAATATGTCACATTTGTACGAGAGTTGATTTATACACAAGCACTTACAGTATTAAGAATGTTAATGGGTTTGGTTTGTTTTTTTTTTTGCATTGGTGAAGCTCCAGGTATCTGGATATGACTACTTCGTCTTATAATTTCATGTCTGTCTTGGAGCGCTTGCCAAATTATTTTTCACTTCCTGATTAATGACCTAATGCTCTCTTGATTTTGTGATGGGGAAAGCCTGAAGTCTTTTTTTCTTAAGTCTGTTTTGCACCTTCTTAAAATGATTCTGTGACATCAAACTCTACACAATTTGGCATTTTTGGGTGTTCTCTCCACAGTGCTCCCTGAAAGGTTAGCCTTGCCATCTAGGTCTGGGATGCTTGCTCAGTATGCTTGCTGAGTAATTGATATTTAATTAAAAATTGTGGGGTCATTGTAAAAACAACTGAACATAATTTTTCTTCTCTTTCTTCTCCTTTCTCCTGCCCTCTTTCTCTCCCTCTCCACCCCCCTTCCCAAAAAGTAAAGTGAAAATATTTCACAGGAAATTTCAGTTAAGATACTTTCAAGTAATTCTGCATTAGTAGAATACCGACTTTTTTAGAGCAAATGTACAAAGCTTTAAATTGCTGTGCAGACTTGAGCAGGTTTTACTAAATAAAGCAAGAAGAGTGACCTTGCATAGAAATACAGAAATTGGTAGTTTTTCTTTGAGTGATTATCCATGTGTTTTTACTCTTGGTGTGCATGTGCCCTAAGTGTGCAAGATCCCCTTCTTTTGGCCAACAGTGTTTGTAAGAGCATTCCCCTCTATTCAGCATTGGTGAGGCCGCATTTGGAGTACTGTGTCCAGTTTTAGGCCCCCCACTGCAAAAAGGTTGTGGACAAATTGGAGAGAGTCCAGCGGAGGGCAACAAAAATGGTTTGGGGGCTGGAGTACAAGACTTAAGAGGAGAGGCTGAGGGAATTAGGCTTGTTTAGTCTTCAAAAGAGAAGACTGAGGAGGGATTTGATAGCAGCCTTTACCTGAAAGGGGGTTCCAGGGAGGATGGAGTTAGGCTGTTCTCAATGCACAGAACAAGGAGAAATGGTCTCAAGTTGTAGTGGGGGAGGTCTAGGTTGGATATTAGGAAAAGCTTTTTCACTCGGGGTGGTGAAGCACTGGAATGGGTTACCTAGGGAGATGGTGGAATCTCCATCTTTAGAGGTTTTTAAGCTGCGGCTTGATAAAGCCCTGGCTGGGATGATTTAGTTGAGGGTGGAACTGAGGTTAGTCCTGCTTTGAGCAGGGGGCTGGACTAGATGACCTCCTGAGGTCCCTTCCCACCCTAATATTCTATGATTCTATAAGCAAAGTCCTGGATGTTCTTTTCCCCTCCCCCCCTACCCAAGGGCATAAAGAGCAGAGTACACCAAATCATCCCTCATTTTCTTCTTATTGCCTGAGATAGCAAGACCAAACTCCTGTGGTGTCTGGCTGCTTTGCTGCATCCTGTGCTAGCTGGTAGGTAAGGGCTAAGTGTGGGGTAGTTTAGTAGTTCCTCATGTTGCTTATTGGCAACATGCAGCAATTTTTTCAACTTGTCAGTTTCTAATTTTAGGCTAGAACCGTCCCACTTTCTGTGTGAAGTTTCAGGGCCACTTGATGACAGGTATTCTTGGTTCCTACATTGTTTAGAAGAGGAACATTCCTGAGCAACACACCTTCTCTATGTGGACTCAACAAGCTAGAGAAGCCTGCCTAAAACATTCCTTCTGGAGTAGCTATGAAAGCCTCCGTGGGTACAGAAAAGGACTCAGCTAGACCTCAGTCCTGTGGTCAATCCCTTTCTATGAGCAATCTGGTCAGGTGACATTCCATCCTAAGATCCTGGGCTATGTTGACCAAGAGGCCTCAGTCTTCTGCCTCCATTCTGGCTTCAACAATTTCTGAGGGGTAGGAAGCAGCACAAAAGCAGAGTTGTAGTCACCCTCTCCGGTGCCTACTGAGTCAGAGCATATGATTAATATGTTGGACACATCTTAGACTCAATAGTTCAGTGGCAGCTCCCTCTGGTGCCCAAGTTCTGAGTGTTAAGCTAGCTCTGGTGGTATCCACTAAACCTGTGGACTCTCTCTCTCTTGGTACCAAGCACATCTGTGCTGGACAGCTGGGAACAATGTTCCTCAGTGCTTCATTTCAGGGACTCATCTCATGGGTTACTGTTAAAACAAGAAGTGGACTCCCTTCTAAAATTTAGAGAGGTAGAGGCGGTGCCCTTAGAGTTCAGGGGGCAAACGTTGTTGTTCCCTTTATTTTCTCACCCCAGAGAAAAAGAGGTTGGTGTCCCATTTTGGAGGTCCCCACATCTGGGCTGTGTCTATGGCTAGGAGATTCTTTCTGCATAGCATCTCTAAGATGTGGTCTTTGCTATCCATCCACACAGCTAAAATTCTCATCCAGGCTCTCATCATCTTGCATCTCAGTTACCTGAACATTCTTCTCTTCGGCCTTGATGAATGCAGTATTGTCTCACTCATATCCATTCAGAATGCTGCTGCACAGATTGTCGTTCTAACCCGGCGCTTTGTCCACCTCACCCCTCTCTTTGCACTCTCCCCAGGCTCCCTCTTTATTGCATCAAACATAAGCTACTTGTCTTTGATTTTAAGGCCCTTCACAACCTGTTTCCACCCTATGTAGCCTCTCTACCAAGATGTCGACTCTGCTTCCGATTAGTCCATGAGGCCAATCTCCGTCACCCACTTGTTAATATTTCAAACAAGCATCGTGATGCTTTCTCCATACTACCCCTGGTGTCTCTGATGAGCTCCCTGTAAGCCTGGGCAAAACTAACACATTAGCCTCCTCAGAACTCTTCTGTGCTGTGATGCCCACAACAAACTTGATAATGTTTAGGCTGTTAGCGTGCTGAGACCACTGCCTGCCATGTTTATTAATCTTGTCGCACTATCCATCTATCCGTCCTCTGTCTTTCTTCTTGTACTTAGTTCCCTCCCTACAGAGCTTACAATCTATCTTTTAGTTCAGTGTTTGTACAGCACCTAGCACAATGGGATCCTGGTCCGTAAGTCGGGCTCCTAGGCACTATGATAATACAAATAAATAAAAGCAGAGTAGACTATATGGTGTCACAACACAGCAGACAACTTAGTGGGCTGCTGAGTGCAAAGCCCCCCTTTCTGTTCTCTCTTCAGAAGTGTATTTGTCAGACGGCTGAAGGGAGGATTTACAGCTACACACTATTGATTGTGAAGGAGTATTTCAAATTCTCCAGCTTCTTGGGGTGTGCCCCTCTGTCATGACGACGGGTGGAGGGGTGGCGGTGCCAAATTTGAGTGAGTGGTGCTGTGACTCCGCAGGCCAGGTTGCAATGCCCAGAGTTGGGGCTGAGGCTAGCTCTGCAGGATGGGAGCTGTTGCTGCAGGGTGGGCTTGCTTTGTCAGGCCTCCCATCCTTGGGGGGCAGGACCCGACCCCTGGGGAGGCATGGATAAAATGAAACTCCCCAAAAATAACAAAAAAATAGAAAATAAAACTAAAAGGCTCTCGTGGGGCTCTAGAAATTACTGAATCTGGGAGTGGAAGGTTGAAGTCATAGCTAACTGTGTCAGATAAAAGGCTTTTGCATGACTCATGGCTTGTTGATTCAAGTAACATGAAAAAATTTGAATTCTCTGGTACCAGGATTTCTGTTATGGAGGACTGAGTATGAACACTGCCCAGAAAGGATGAAAACTCATAATGAGTCGGCATGCTTTGAGCAGGGGGTTGGATTAAATGACCTCTTGAGGTCCTTTCCAACCCTAATCTTCGATGATTCTATGCCCATGAGCTTGTCTTTAAACTCCCTAGCAGTTGAGGGGTGTGTGTGTACTGAGTGAGGTGTGTGGAGTCTGCTCTGATGTATTCTTTCTAAGTGGGTGTTGACATCAATTACCGATAGACCCACAAAAAGAGAGGTCTTAAGCGAACTAGTTATTTGTGCTTTTGCCTGAACTTCACTTTTTATAGCTCTTTAAAGAGAGCAGGAGGAATGGAAACTTTGTGAGACCAATAAAACTGAGAACAAGGGTTGTTGATTTTCAGTCAGTCACTGGAAGTTACATATACAGGAGCTTGTGAGCCTTTTGCAGCTTAAGACAGAAATCAGGCCACAATTTCTGAGAATGGGCCATTCTGAGTTCTTAAGCATATCTTTATTGTAGAGCACAGCCTAGTTGCTCTGGAGTTAAAGTAGCAGCTAAATTTCTGCGTAAAGCTGAATTTTGCATCCTTTCTAAAATCCATGGTACGATTGGCCTGAAAATTGTTTGGTCAGGTTGTGGGCTGGAGTAGAATTCTTGAGAGAAACTTGAAGTCATTTGAACATGCTTTTTTGGTGGGGGGGGCAGGGAGGGCAGGGGAGAGGACCCTAACAAATAGCCTTTTAAACTTTTTGTGGGGAAAAAGGATCTACCATATGTTTGTGTAGAGCTAGGGAAACTAATGGGTAGAAGACTCATGAAACTTGTATTGTTAGACTTCCGTTTCTGAGATCTAGTGTCTAGTACCAAAAAGGTCCATACATTAATATTTTAAAGTAGTAAACATTTTTGAAACTGAGTATTCTTAGTCCACTGATAGATTGTTGGCATAGTAAGCAGTCTAGCTATTCTCCTCACTTCCCTTCTCTGGACTGACCAAGGTATTTCGAGGGGACAGGAAGATAACAGCAGTTGTTGAAGTTGTCTCAGGAACGCAGCTAACAGCTTAGCTCCCACAGTAGCTGCTCAAAATGATGAACTTCCCATGTCAGAATCTATAGCTTTGATCCCTGGTTCCCTTTACAACAATCTAGTCACTCCCTACTCCATCCTCAACACTTCCTTTGTAAACAACCCCAAGCCCTAGGTTTCACACCCTCCCAAGATGCGTTTGGTGAACCATAAATGCTCCATTTGGCTGCAAGCTATTTCTGGGCATTTCACTCCAACAGAACTTCACCTACCAGCTGTCTCCCTTTGCCTGCCCCCCCCTTTAACACATCAAAGACTGTAGAAGTGGCTGGCAGATGGCAAGAGTTAGTCGGTGGAAAGCAAAGAGGCATGGAGTTGAGGGAAAAGCAAAGTCTTCTTCATGTTACTTTTATATCTAGAATATTAAGCATTTAAAATTTAAAAACTCACCTCTTTCAGAGTGTCTAAAATCCATTGTCCTTTATCCCCGTTTGCTGTCCAGTTACAACTTTTCCCCACATTGTAGCTGTAATCCGCAAGCTCTCATCCATAGCCAAATGCCCCCCCAATGCTGGGTTAGACATTTAGCGGCATTGGCTGAATCAGGTGGAAATTAAATGTTGGATGTCCTCAACATACTGAAAGCATTGCTGCCCGTTCCTTTTCACCTACCCCTCCTAATACCCCTGCATGCATGTTGAAGGTTGTCAAAGAGATTGGAACTTTCAGAACTCCGTGTAACACTGCCTTTAGGGAAGAGGTGCACTTTTCCCCGCTGCCCTCTGGGAATGATCCGTAAAGAAAGACTAGAGCCACCTAAGAGCTGCATTATCTCGTTGTCTGTGTGGTGTCATTAATAATGGTATATATGCATTAGTTTGTACACATTGGTCCTTATGCAGGAGGAATGCATATTTTTTCCCCCTAATTCATGGCATTCTGCACGAAGCAGAGCTAAGGTTTTGTATTTGACCTGGTAACTTAGTAGAACTGGCTTAAGGGACTTGAAGGTGTGTATGTAGATACATGACTTATTCTGTATTTCTGTACTTTTTTGGTTTTTAGTTTGGCTTTACTGTCCCCTTTGCAAACTTAAATAGTTCTCACAACGTGTCTTATCTGAGTTTTTTTGAAATCCTCTAAATGAGAGGATTTAATTTACTTTAGAAATTTTATTTAAACATCCAAATTCCTTACAGATTATAAATGAAGTACAATGTTTTAGGTGTATAAGCAGGCAAAATTGTACCGCTCAGTAGTTTTCAGATTCTTTTGTGGATTTGCAATGCTTTGATGATGATCAAGTATAAAAGTCCGTCATTCCTGAAGAAATACTCTCTGCAATTTTATATGTAATAAAATATTTTAGTTGAGGAAAAAAAATACCCCTGAACCCTCTTGCTGCTTCAGATAGTGGCATCATTCATACTGGCAAATTGTCGCCAAATTGAGGATTAGTTTGGACTTCAGAAGCCATACCCTCCAACTGTTGCAGGTGCATTCAGGTGCAATTGTGTAAGATTGGAAAAGCGTGCTAGTAGTACAAGCCAGAAAAACAATGTCCTGGAATGAAGGGCAGAATGACAAAACCCTTTGTACCAAACTGGTGGATATTATTCACTTAGAACAGGGCCTTGTTTCTGAAATCAGGGCTTGGCAATGAAAATCCAGAAATGTCAGTCATTTGTTATCTTCTGGATTTAAATTTTATGGTCAAATTTATGTTTTTCTCCATCAGATTTTGAAAGAAATGAATCACTTATCTAGCTTCTTGTCTGCAACTTGGTAGATATATAAACTTGAATGTTTTTATCTCTGGATCATACATGAATTTAGTCCTGAGCTTGTTACTGTATTCAGTTCACTCATTTTTTGATTGTGTCTGAATTTAAATGTCCACAGTTCAGCTGAAATTAGGCTCTTTTCACTAGCCTATCTTTTAGATTCCTGAAGGGTTGCTGTAGAGACTTTAAAACCTTGGAAACCAAGACATTTGAATCTGCAGCATAATTCAAGCTTTTCAGTATGAGTGAGATGGATAGTGGTGAAGCTACTTGAGATCAAATAGGTGGGAGCATGTCAAATAAATCAGATAAGGTCAAATGAAAGTTGTTAGTTGAATACATGTGGAACAAAATACAATGGCTGGCATAAAGAGACAAGGCAGTACGATACACAACAGTGTAAACTTTGTCTCTTGTTACGTTGGTAAGTCATGCCACAGGTATTTGAGTTTCTGAACATTATGTTAATTTTATGACTTAGTGTACTTAACCTTTGTGCTTTATCTAAATAGGATTGGGTAATACTGCTATCTTGGCTGTATTGTGCTTGTCTTGTTACATTGCACTTAATTTATTTTTTATGATAGTTGTCAGAAGTACATAGCTTTTTTACATATAAGAATTTGATTTACCTAGCTTTGGGTATATTACAATAGATATGACGTTTATCTGAACCATTCCAAGATTTGTTTGTCTAGGTCAAGTACATCCATGCTGAATTAATTTAAGTGAAGTTGAGGCCAGAATATTTGGGCTCTCTGAATTATGAGAAGAGCTTCCTAGCTGAGACTTCAGAACTACAGGTGGAGCTGGAGGAAAGTAATTGAAGGGGGGAACACGAACATGGAGGCAGCTGAACTTAATTGTCATATGCAGAGAGTCCTCTTCAAGTGTGGATCTCAGAGTGGGTGAGAGGAAATAATCAGGCCTCTTTTATTTGCAGAAAGCACACTTTATCATTGTTGTAGAATTTTCTTATTGCACAGCTAATTGAATTGCACAAACCATTTGCATAAGGGAGGCATGGTTTTGTGGCTGAACCAGTGGGCTGAGATTTAGTAGTTCTGTCACAGACTCCCTGTGTGAACTTGGGAAGTCACTCAAACCTCACTTAATTTTACCCGTCTAAAAAAATGGAGAGCTGTGTTCTTTTCTCTTGTTTGTCTTACCTATTTAGATCATAAGCTCTTTGGAATTGAAACTCTCTCTTGCATGGTTGTACAGTGCCTCAAATGTTGGGGTCTTATCTGTTGGCACTTTAAGTGCTACAGCAATGCAGTTTTTTTTAACAGTGTGAGCAGTTTTACAATTTTTTTTTATTGTAGTACCTTTTTAGATTGGCTCTTCAGAGTTGCTTAACCTTCCTTTTAAGAGTGAGTGTGTTGATGTTAGCATCCAAAAAAATGTAACTTTAGAATATGACTTCAGTTTTCTCCACTGGTAACTTTTTTTTAATAGTAGCAAATTTGCATTTCTTGGCCTAGGTCTTACAGACTCAAGTTAGGAAAGAGGAAATCTCTTCTCACCTTCAAATATTGTATTCCAATTCTGGGCTTTGTTATTCCTCCTATTGTGAGCAATGACTCTTTTATTGTCTGTAATATTATGTTGTAATAAATGTTAGAGTAAAATCATACCATTTGAGACTTTTGACCAACTCAGGAGGAAGACCTCTTCCATGCTCGAGACTTAATTGTAGCAGGGCTTTTAAAATATTCAACAAATCCAAGTAGATCTACCAATTCTATTTTACATGTTTTGTGCAAGAATTGACTGTTGCTTCATTCTCCTCTGCCTTGTCATGATACTTTTACTAAGTGAATGAGCAATGTTTTAGAGAAAAATAGTTTGCTTCTCAACTAAATGAAGGCATTTCTCAGTGCTGGATACATATTTATTCATTATGTGAAGTTTAATTGTTTTGTTTTGAATTTGCCCAATAGTTACAATTCTGCAAACTTTCGGTCCTTATGCTGGAAGAAATACTTGCATCTTGTCATGTTTCCCTGTTCTTAATAGTGTGGAATTGTTTTAGGTTCTTGCTGTGGGTTTGGCTTGTGTTGTAGGTGTTTATGTTCCATAGACTCTGCAGCTGGGAAAACGGTATTTTTTTCTTTTTCTCTTTTTGGCATTTCTGCCACTCATTTTGTTTTCATATAGTTAACTTAAAGCTTTTTGAGCTTACTGCAGACACTTTTATCTTTTCTCATTTTTGAGTACTGTAAGCCCAGAGCATATTTAACATGTCTACTATATTATTTGTTTTGACCGTGTTTCTTTTGGACATTGCAGGAAAAAACAAAGTACTACTGTTGCCTACAGTACAATAGAATGTAATAGAGCTGGATTCATGCTTTTCTCATTCTCTTGTGGTGCATTATAACTCTTCAACTCGTTGGTTTTTTGAGTTACATTAATTTCTTGGGGCTTTAGTTTGAGCCTTAAAGTTGCATTAATACAGAACTAAAACATGCCTTCCCATGTTGAGCTGGGGGCAGTTACTTGATGTGCAGTCTGGTGAATTTCTTGACGCTTCTAGCATCGCATGTGTGATTACAGAGGGATATTGGCGACATTCTGTACCTCAAAGGAACCCCCTGGAACCGCCCTATTCACCATTGTCATGTAATTATGATATGTTGTATACAAAGTATGCCTTACGAGGTATCATTTTAAAAGTCTTGATCTGTTGAACATTAATATCCTGTTGGATGGTATGTGCTATCATTATATGTGAGGTTATGAAGTATTGCTGTATATGTTACTGAAATACGTTGTGAGGTTGAGAACACCCACAACCGCCCTTTCAGGTACAGTAATGGAGTAGCCAGGCATGCTAATGGCCCATTAAAGGGAATCCACTCTCCTAGTGGCCATCCCAGAAGGCTTCTCAGAGAGAGCATGTAGAAAATGGAGATTGCTTGACCAGTGGGGTCAGACCTCATGTCATAGTAAAAGCTCTTTCCAGCAAACTGAAAGAAACTATAAAAGAGGGGAAGTAACATAATCACTTGGCCTTCCCACCCCCACTCAACACCTGAAAGAGATGTCTGTAGGACAGAGACTTTGAACTGGGGAAGGGTGGTCCCGGGCTGGAAGCCAGTTCCAGCCTGTATATTAAGGATCTGTGATCTGTTTGTACCATCTGTCAGGGTGACACTTTGCTTGATTCAAATTCTGTTTAATTGGTAGAATCCCAGACTGTGAATTTATTTTTATTTAAGCAACCAACTTTGATCTTTATGATCACTACTTATAATAACTTAAAATCTATCTTTCTATCGTTAATAAATCTATTTTCTAAATCTATCTAAAACGTGTTGTGTTTGGGAAATATCAGCTCAGCTTACAAAGGCTAGTGTCTGTTTCCACATCGAGGGAGGGGCGGACGGGGTAATGAATTTACACTGGTCAGACTTCTGACCAGTGCAAGAAGGTACACTACTGGGGTGCAAAGTGGCTGAAGCCTCCCTATTGATAGGTCATGAGTGGCTGCGAAAGCATTCATGTAATTCAGCTGGGTGTGTCCCTGCTGTGGATGTCTGTAAGTATAGTACCTACCAGAGGTTTATGGCTTGGCAACAGCATCATAATGTGAGAGGCAACCCAGGTAGATGAGAAATAGGGGTTCAGCAGTCCCACAGTTCATATTGCACTCTGGGGACCCCATCACAGTGGCACAGCAAGCAGGGTGTTGTGTTTTTACAGCTTGTTGTTCGGAGAGAGATTTGCACTTCAAACACTGGTGCAGAGATTTTAAGTGAGATTTTAAGTGTAGTGACTGAGAACAATTAAAGAGAAGGTTACAAATTTGTTGTTTTCTGTTTGCTTATTTCGGTAAAGGGAAATAGGGACAGAAAAAGCAGAAAGATGAGTGATGCAATTGCAAAATTGGAGCTGTACAGACTACAGGTGGGAGAAAGAGAACATCAGCGAATCTTGGAACTAAAAGAAGCAGGACCTGCCAGAAGTTTGTGGCCTGACACAATGTCTTAGTGTGAGAGGGATAATCCAGGTTGGAGGAACAGAGGGCTCAGCGGTCCCACAGTCCTGGGTGCATCCGGGGGACCCCGTCACAGATATTAATGGAGTTACAGAGGGAGCAGGGAGCATGATCCTCTAATCACATAGCTGTCCTAAGATCCATGGAGAATCACGCAGATTTCAGGGCAGTGGCACACATGAGGCAGAACAGCCCACTCAGGAGCTAGCTGTTACTACTGGCTTCTTGCCCACACCTATGAACCATCTCCAAAGGAGGTTGGTGTAGAGTGGGAGTTAATGTTGAAAGAGGGGAGAGCGTTAATCTGTGTTGAAACTTTTTCTATGGAGGTTCCATGGGTTTGCCTGGGAATGATGGAATTTAGGGGGCTGCTCATGCTCCACCCCTGATAGCTCCAGCTCCAAAACGTGTGATGCCTAAGCATGGGCTTTGGGGAATGAAGAGAAGGGATCATTCTTGTTGGGCTCTGCTCCATCCTTGACATAGCTGGTATATGAATACTTTGTTCCCTGGATGTCTCTTGCAAGGATCATTTGGCATGTAATTAATTTATGTTGTATAATGTTTATTTAATATCCTTATGTTGTAAGAGAAGCTAAATGTATTAATCTATAAATGTGGAAGAGCTTCAAATTCCTGAATGCCTCACCTGAAACTAGGTGCGGTTTAAAAACCAGATAGAAGGGATGTGAGGGAGTTCAGAAGCAAATTGGAAATTAAAATTGCTCAATCTGCCTTTAGTTGTGTTTCCAGTTCCGTTAAGTTATTTCTTTATTAAAACAGATTTGCATTATTCCCAAGATCGTGGAATACATTGTACTTTTGTTATTGATAGCTATGTTATTTAGCTAGAAAGCTTAGCTATGCTAAGGGCAGATCTATACTACCACTTCAGTCAATATCATTTATGTTGCTCAGGGGGTGTGAAAAAGCCACCCCCCCAGGGTGACTTAAGTTACAGTGACCTAAACCTTGTCTGTACTGGATGCTATTGTGCCAACAGAGCTTCTGCTCTCTGGGAGGTGGAGTAATTATGCCAAATGGAGAGCTCTCCCCCATCAGCATAGAGCGTCTTCACCAAACATGCTAGAGTGGTGCACTTCTAGTGTAGACTAGCCCTAAAACAGAGTATTTAGTGCTGGCAATGAGATATGCCCCATGCTTTCAGTTTTCTTGGCATGTCACTTTGAAGCATTGAACAAAACAGACGGTGTTCTACCAGTTAGTTTCACTAAATTTACTTGACTTGTTTAAAAGCATGTAATTTCCTCCATTATTAAAGCAACTTGTACTTTAACATCTTATTTGAAAGGTTTATTTTAGACATTTGTTTTTATATGGTTTTCATGCACCTTTAATTTAAAAGGCGTGGTCTGAAATTGTGTGTACTTAGATGTTCATTGTCATTTTAGATCAGTGGTCTGCTGTCTGACTTATTGACTGAGACTCACCATATTCTTAGATCTTAAAATCAGGAATTGGCATAGGACCTTTGGGGCTGTTTACAGGGCTGTTCAGGAAGTAATATGGAAGCTTGTATGCCAGTCAGTGATTTCCTGTGTTTTTAAAAGATTATTTTCAGCCAGGATTTGATGTTAAAAATATCAGTAACATCAGTACATGTTAACAATAAAAAATGCATTTAAGTTTAAGCAGCAAAAATTGCCATAAATAATTTATTTCAGGGCAGTTGTGAAAAAAAGATGTAAATACTAATACATACTTATCAAGGAGTCAAAATGTAAATTTGCTACAATGGGAAATGTGTAAAGAGAACCCCAAAAAAGCATACTTGGAAATAACTAGTGATAGGTACTCCGTATTGCATATAATAAGTGTGGTTTGAGTTAATGCTTGGCAAAGCCTCTCACTTGCTAAAAAGCGGCCCCTCCTTTAGGAGAAACCAGTCTAATGTTTGGTCTTTCTGGCAAAGAGACAAAGCTCTAAATATGAAGCTTCTTTTGCACCTCCCTTTCCCCACCCTCCTTTTTTCATGTATTTAGGACTTCATTTTGTAGTGGATTTTTTCTGTGTGCTGTAAAAGTATTAACGGCTTAAATATGTGGGAAGTGGGAGGACAGACTGCTTCTGAATCCTATTAAACAATATGCTAAAAGAATCTAAATGCTGTATTAGTAAGCTCAATATTTTTTTTTGTGACCAGGAAAAAATAACAAAATTCCAGAAAGAATCACAGCCAGATGTTTGTCATTGCTCTCGCTTGACTATCCTAAATATGGAAGTAAGCTGCCTTAGAACCTTTTTTGTCTGACCTCAGAAGAAAAAGTTAGTAATTCACTATTTGAAATTTGGAGATATTATAGGGTTTAAAAAGAGAGTAATTCAAGCTTTCCAGTCTACATATTATATGTTCTACTATACTTTTTGAAACCTGTTATTTTGTGTTTGGTGGCTTGACTCTTCCCCCTCCTCCCCCCCCTCCCTCCAATGTCGCTTGCATCCGACAAAGTGGGTTTCTGTCCATGAAAGCTTATGCTCAAATACATTTGTTAATCTTTAAGGTGCCACAGAACTCTTGCAGTTGTTAGAATGATTTTATATTTTAAATATTCACCTGTTTGTTTCAGCACGGGGATATAACTTTAATGTGAAATGAGAATTTTAGAGCTAATACAACTTTGAGTGAAGTAATATAGGGGATTTTTTGTTTCTAAAGGGAGTGTTTGTATTTAATTTTGTAATTTTTGTATTTTAAATATGTAAGGAAACAAGTAGGAGTTTTAGGTGGTGACTATTAATTTGAAAAAAAAAGTTCTATTATACTTTGAGATCCATGGTTGGAAGACACTATAGAAATGCAGAGTATCTACTATCCCTGTGATAGTATTAGTCCTGTTTCACAGTTGAAGAAACTGAGGCCTGTGAGGAAAACGTGATGTGTCCCCAAAGTCACAAGTCTGAGAATAAAAACAGAATCCTGGTTTATCGTCCTCTGCTTTAACAACTAGACTTTGCTCCCTTTCTTTTTAGTCAGAGTTGCATGTGGTTATGGGAGGGTCCTAGCATACAGCTGAGCATATGCATTTTATTTTAGCATGCATATAATTTTATACTCCATGTCATGCATACTATTTAAGTTTGCCACACTGGTAATTCAATTATAACTGTTGTTAAAAAGGAATGCTTGGGAAAGATAAGAAGCTAGACCAGTGGTTCCCAACCTTTCTGGCTCAAGGGCCACAGATACCATTTTTATAACCCTGAAGGACTGCCAGTCTCTGCCAGCAGCCTCTCCTCCTCCCCCCCTCCCCACTGCAGGCAGACAGAAGTTCTGATCTCTTGTCTTCGTGGCTGCAGCTGGGAAACTGCACATATCCTTTAGCCTGGTGCACTCCACCTGTGTCCCTTGGCAGTGGCTCCCTTCTGCAGCCAGAGGGACGGGAGATCAGTGCTCCCCTCCCTCCAGCTCCAGCAGGGACTCCCCAGCACTTAGGGACCCAGGCAGAGCGTTTTCTTTGCTCCCTGCTACAGCCAGGGGGAGGGGAGCACTGATCTCCCATCCCCTTAGCTGTAGCAAAGAGCCTGCACCAGTCCTTTAGCCTTGAGGCACTGTGCTTTGCCTGGGTTTTTAGGAAGCAACTCCCTATGCAGCCAGTGCGAGGGGAGCGGTGGGCCACTTTTGGGCCATGGGCCACAGGTTGGGAACCATTGAGCTAGACTGATGAAAAAATTGATTCTCTTTGCTTTGTTCTTTTTTAAATAAAAATTATTTAAAGAAAAGTTAATCTTGAACGCAGTGCTGGTCAGAGGTGTCAGACCACAGGAGCAGAAGCTGAAGAGCTCTTTGTTTTAGCCATAGAATTGATACAGTACACTGGCAGTGCAGGCTTCCCCTGCGTTTCCCACTGCGGTACCTCAATTCTGTTTTTCTAAAGGACCCTTAAAAAGGATGTGGGTAACTTAATTCTGTTGGCCATTCAGCAGTCAATCCTTGGACTGTTGGCTGAAGCTTGTAAGGTGCTATTTGTCATGTATTTGTGGACTTCGGTACTTCAGGAAATGGAGTGAGATTACTAATTTATTTCACTTAGACGTACTTGACAGCTATCTAATGGTAATGATTTTCAGTCACTGCTTACATGCAATAAACTAACATTAATGATCAAAATGTTAGAAGGTACTTCAGCTTTTAGCAGTGCCATTCATCCATTTCCTGTTGATTCCTCAAATTCTGAGCATAACGCTAAAACAAGTCAGTTTTACCAGTACAAACGAAAAGTATAGGTACTTACAGTGGATGAAATGAGGGCCAAAAATGGAAATGAACACAAGTGCCCAGAAATGAAGCTTTTCTTGAGCACATTTGGTATTCTGAAATTTGTGTTGCATCTCAGTATTACAGGTTACTGATTTTTTATGTGGCTTCTTCCCTGCCTACCACCCCCCCCCTCCCCGGCAAGAAACTGCTTTTGGGTGAGCTGAAGCAGGAGGACACTGTCTGCCCCACTGCCTAGTAGAAGAGATGTCAAGAAAGGCTTTAACGCAGTGGTTCTCAACCTTGTTGTTGTTGTGGGCTGCATGTGCAGCTTTCTTTGTGTTATGTGGGTTACATCCACATTGTATCTATACTACCTGTATGGCCCTGAGGATGTCACATGAGCCGCAGGTGTGTGTTGATTGGGCTGCAAGTGGCCCATGGGTCACAGGTTGAGGACCACTGCTTTAGGGTATGTCTGCACTGCAGTAGAACAGCCAAGAGTGGCCGGAGTTAGCTGATTTGGGATTGCGGCGTTCAGGCTGCAGGGTTGTAAAATTGTAGTGTAGATTGGGCTCGGGCTGAAGCCTGGACTCTCGGATCCACTCCCTCCAAGGAATCATAGGGACAAAGATTTTTTTTCATTAAAATCAGTTTATTTATATTTTTTTCTTTACTTTACATTTTACTGTCTTAAATGGCTACAGTGGATGTTTTCACTTGTTTTTTGGGTTCTTAATTCTTAGCAAAATGTAATATTTTACAGAATTTTTTTATTCTCAGTTTTACACTTAAAATGGTGGAAGTCCAGGGCATTACTAACATCCTTACTATGAGAACAATGGAAACTCAAACACAAAATTGGTAAACAAATAGCCTGTCCTATACTTACAACCAAAGCTGAAATGCTTCAGCCAGGCTATACTCCTCCATCAGGTTTTGCAGCTTGAATTTGGTAGGACTTGTGTTCCTCAATCGCTTAAGTATATTTAGAAGCTTGAGGCTTAGGTGCCTAAAGATAAACTTTGGAGAATAATTTTAGGCTCCTATATTTTTTGAATATTTTGGCCCGTATATAAAAAAATCTAGTATATTAACAATTTATGGTGCAAGTCTAAATGACTTTCCATTGTTGACCCTGAAAAATTGTATTTAGTTTTATATAGATTTTATGCCACTAGGAATTTTTTGTTAAAAATATATTATTAGCCCCAGTGCTTAACTTTGATCTCATGAGTAATCCTATTAAAGTTAATGGGACTATTCATGTGAGTAAAAGTACACCCCATCTTAATTGTGTGTAGGATCAGGACCTAAATTTGCAAATTTTTTGCATATAGCAATTTTGTAAAAATCAAATGATACCCTACTAGAAGTAGCATTAAATAGTAATACATATTTACGTTGGCATTTATAATCTCATAAGTTTTAAACTGAAGTTGCAGTAGCACAAATTTTCAAATTAATTTTCCAAAGCTTTAATCTGACAAATTAATGATTAAATAAATCAAGTGATTTAAATTGATGTAGTAATTCCATCCTGCAGACAATAATAGCCAATCCTGTCAATTTTGACTTTTCCTGAGGGAATGGTTGTGGGATTGTCTGAGTGTACAGGGAGTTCTGTATAGTTTGCTGACATTGTCAATAGAGGGATGATGTATATGCACAGAAGAATAAATGTTCAGAAAAAAGAGTGGGGTTTTTTTGTTTTATGAAAAAGCAAAACTGGAAAAATGTACACCAATACCTGTGGAACCCAGTCAAGATTCAGGGCTCCATTGTGCTAGGTGCCATTGAAATAATAACTAAAAAGGGCGGCTGCTGCTGCACCAGAAAGCCCAAGCCCTAATTTTATAAAGGGACTCAACTGGTAGGTACAACAGACAAAGGTAAGGAAGCTGCAGGGAGAAGGTTACAATAAAACAGGAAGTATTGCAGAATAAACAGGTCTTAGCTTGCTGTTTGCATAGTCATTGTTGACTGATAATTTGTATGTGTTACAGCATTGGTAAATCTTAAGGTTTTGGAGAAGGATAAAGAAGTGGGTTTATAGATTTGTAGACTTTTTTCCATGCTAAGAGGGAGACAAAGGAGAAAGTGTGAAGATGCCTTTTTACACAACAAAACTTTAATAGTAGAGGGCCCAAAAGTTCCATGCCAGTATGTTTGTAGTGAAGTGGCAAAACAGGGCAGATGATGCCCTTGCACAATTGTTTAGGTTAGCTGAGACTAAGGGCTGGTCTGCACATAGAGTTGTGTTGATAAAAGTCAGCTTTCGTCGACAAAACAGTGGCGGTGGTATACCCTGAAATGCTCCTTCCACCGATGTAACTCCCCTATTGTGCCGATATAATAAAACCATCTCAATGGGAGGTGTAGGGCTTATGTTGGTGTAGCACGGATGGCACAGTGTTAGGGTGACCAGATAGCAAGTGTGAAAAATCAGGACGGGTTGATGGGTGGTATGCATCTATATAAGAAAAAGCCCCAAATATCGGGACTGTCCCTGTAAAATTGGGACATCTGGCCACCCTATGCAGCGTCAGTGTAGACGCTGCATTCCTTACATCTGCTGTTGGCTGTCATTGTTGTCAAATTGACAAGAAAGCCGGACAGCCAGAGCGCAGCTGCCCCTCACTCCCGTGGAGAGTTGAGTGGCTGGCCCCCACTCCTGGCCGGGAACAGGCAGGGGACAAGCGTTGAGTGGCTTTCCCCAGCTCCTGGTGGGAAACAGGCAGGGGAGATGCCCTGGGCGGCTTTTCCTGGCTCCTGGCGGGGAACGGGCAGGGGAGAAGCCCCGGGTAGCTTTCTCTGGCTTCTGGCGGGGAACGGAGTGGGAAGGGGGCAGTATGCTAGGAGCCTAGGGGGCAGCCGGCAGAGCTCTCAGCTCCCCACACTTTCCCTGCTAGGTCAGTGGAAGTGCTCCTGTTGAGGACACACACCATTGACCCTAGCAGGGTAGTGTGGACATCAGCCACCACAGCATTTTACTGTAGACAAGGCCTAAATAGTTTTGTAAGATCCCTCAGAATCCTGAGAGCTTGTCTTCACTGCAGTATTAGCTTTAGGTATACATTGAGTTTTGTTCCTAACAACACTCCTGCCTGCACACACAAATCTCTATCTTGACTTAAGTGGTGCTTTAAATTTGAGCTAGCTGGCCTTTCAGGAGGTGTAGATTGATGCTCCAGTGCTGCTGATACTTGAGCTAGTAGTGTTGTGGAGATTCAGTTAGAGATTAAAGTTAGAGTTAACGCATCTCATCAGTTGATAATCTAATCACTGTGTGTGGCTCAAGTGCTGTTTTGCAGTGTGGCTGCTCATTTGAGCTGTGCTAGCTCAAGGGGAGTAACTTGAGATAACTGATGTAGTGAAGACAAGCCCTGAGTTTGTAGAATGGTGGCTGATGAAATTTGGTATTGACAGATGCCCTGATCTTGATGGTTTCCCTGAGTGTTAAAAGGACCCTATAATACAAACAATAAACAATTCTTCTCTAAAATGTTAAACAACATTGTGTGGGTCCATATTTGTCTCCAATGACTCTATCAGTTGTGAACTTTATATTCTTTCTGGCACATGTGCTATCACCAATAATAAAAATTCAGTAGGCTACATTTTGTCCTTATTTACATCTGTGTGATCTTGTTGTCTTATTGGTTTGCACAGGTGTAACTGGAGGTGTACTTGCAATTTGATTACCAAATCCCACTGATGCATGAGCTGGAATACTTTCGAACTCTCACTCCCATAAATGTATTGGCTCTGCAATGCTAGGTGTGGGCAGGGGGAAGGGGAAAAGGTGAAAGGATTAATTTTTGTGTTTAAGCAGGTAGGACCTGCTTATGATATGAATCTATGATAGGAGTCTGATCTGTGGAGGGGAAAGTTACTGTTTTCAGGTGGACAGTTTTCTTAACATTTTGCACTTTACAATTATTTGGTGTCTTTTCAATCACAGAGAGCATGGTTCTAAAAAGTCAAACCTTGCATATTCATAGACTTACCTGATGAATGTGTACTTTGCTAGGTTTATAATAACTTGATAAAACTTGGGACAGTTTGAAAATAATTTATTGAGCATGCACAGTATATTATTTTCCTCACAAGATAAGCTTGGTTTGACTTTTTTTGAGTTTAGGGGAAAAGTGTTCTCAGGAAAGCATGGGCTCCCCACAATGCAGCACGAAATTAACATTGCTCTGTTTTGTACCTTTTCCTTTTGTGGTGGTGTCCATAACAACTTTTTTTTTCTGTTGCCTTCCTGCTGAAACAGACAATGCAGTACTATATGCTCTCCCACACATGCAAAGCATCCTCGAAATGAGAAAAGAGATGGAAAAGCAGAATGTGCCTTAATGTTCTGAACGGAGAATGCTCTAACATTTTAAACGTTTAGAGAGCTTAGATACTACATGGACAAATGCTTAATAAATATCTTAAATAAAATATAATTTAAATATTAAAGTTAGTAGTAAAATAAACCCAAAATAAATAACAGATGCACTAATGAATTTTGGAATACATATACATTTTTTGAACAGGGGTACTGAAGTTGAGTTTTGGAGGAGTGTGTTGGCTTTACAGTGGTTTGAAGCCAACATAGATGTTTGATACTTCCAGGAAAAAACTGCTTTAGTTAGTTATTACTTTGAGATAAAGTTCTGTCAAAACTTCAACTGGAGTGGCTTCTTTACAAGTGAAATTGCTTCATATGAAAGTAATTTTTCCATTTGAAAATGTGATTGATACTCATTTCTGCATCATTTCAGCACACATTATGTAGATCTTAACATCACCAAAACTGTCCTATTTATTTTTATTAAACAACTAATGGTAACTGAAACATACAATATTTGCTTTTATACATTGTTCTGTTTTTTGTTGTGAAATGCCTACTGTAATGCCATCTTATAATGGAAAACATAAAGATACTCACAAAAATCCTTATGTAATTGTCAAACTGCATATGAAAAGTGTCATCTTGAAGAGAGGTTGTGACAACCATAACTAAGGCCAACAGTGTGCCATCAGAATTAGAGATGAATTTAACTGGAGGGGTATACAAAACAGGTTGTGGAATTTATTTTATGATTACATTTAGAGCTCAGATGAATCATATGAGGGCCTATGTAGGCAGTGTATGGAAGATGTTTGACATATCCAAGCATAGAAGTCCATTTGTGGAATGAAGGGACCTCCATATCAGTTCATTTTGCCAATAAACCGTTCTTTCTAAGCAAAGGATATAAGTTACGTTCCTTTGAGAGATGGTCTAGGGAACAAAATTTACACAGCATAGGAGATGATATATTAATCAAATGATCTGGTTGGCGGGTTATTTGAAACAAATTATCAACATCTCAATCCTTCCAGTAACAATGAGGAAAAAGAGCCACACCTGGTTGAAATTTGTAATTTCTAATACCCAGTTGGAAATTTTTAGCTGGAGTATGGTATGTCACTCATCTCTGCACTTGGGGGGGGGAGAGTTCTAGTGGCCTTAAAAAAGTCTGACCAGATGTCAGATAAAATCTCATTTGAAATGTCTTTCAGATAAGCCCAACACATCTCAACCAAGGCCAGGGCAAACATGAAGAATTCTGAAAAGATTTGAAATGAATGACTTGATCTGTCATGATTGCTTGATAACTCTAGTTAGTAGATTGTGGCTTAGAGAGGCAGGTTCTCCTTTAATTTACCTATCAACAGAAGGTCAAATCCTGATGCCATTGAAGTAAAAGGAAATTTTGCTGTTGACTTCAATGGGAGCAGAATTATGCTCAGGATATAAGAGTTCTAGGTGAAAATGACTGAGCTCAGATGTTTCCATTAGTTTTTGAAACACAATCCTTTGCCTTTCATTACATCAACCAAAAGTGGTCAGTTCTTCACAAGTGAAAACATGTATATTGATATACCTGGAGGTTGTCTCCATGAAATGAGGATAATTGAAAAGGAACATGCACCAACTTTAAGTGCAGTATATAGGAATTGATGAGATTTATTTCTCCTCATAGTCATATAGCCACCGGGTGGAGGATCAGAGAGGAATTTCATTTTGACCAATGTAATTGACCCCTACTTGAAAACATTTGCCAAATGTCATTTTATTCAGTGTTATATTATCATATGAAACTATTTGTAAGTAATATAAAGGGAGTGGCCCATGTGACCCATAACACCAACATTCTTAAATTTATAATTTTAACCTGATCGTGATGCATTAACATACTTCAGTACATCTAATTTTGACTCAGAATAAATAATTATTCTATTCTGAAGTATGATCAGGTTTTCTAGGCACCTGACAGACTAGCTTTACCAGAAGGTTCCTCATATCATTGGAATAATTTTCTTTTAAGGATAGCTGTTCCATCACAGTGCATTCCCACAACCCTTTCATGCTGCTGCGTCCTTGGGCTTCTGGCAAGTTGCCCATGCAACAAGTGGCCATCATTGGTGTAATTTGTGAAGGCTATGGAGGTTAATCTCTTGGAGGGAGGTTTAAATGTGTTGTGTTTGTACTTTGTTCAGATTAGAAGCAGGTTGTTTTCTTTCAGACTCATCAGAGGAACAGAGCACTTTTGAAGGTGAAAATATAAGTAGAATATTTAAGTAATAGTAAAAGTCTGACAAATACACAACCCAAAATGTTTGTTTGTAATCTGACCCACAAAGGGGAGGGAGAAACACAACACTATTTTTCTGTTACTCATCTCTTTGACAGCTAAAGCACACACTGCTCAGTGGATAAGATGCATTTCCAGCTATCACTGATACTAATTTTATCACTAAGAGGTATGTTTACTGAATTCAGCTTGTGCGCTGGAATAATGTTTGTGAGAGATCTCTTTTCAACAAAAACTGTTCTACCCGCTAATCGGTTGTGTTGAATCAAGTATTCCTGCTTGTCATGAGCTTACTGTCTGATTTAGAATAACATCATTTTGAAGATTACAGATTGGACATCTCATTAAGGAAATACAGATATGAAATTCAATCTGTTCACTAATTAATCAGACAATGGAAAATGTATCAATGTGTGCTTCCATTGGGATGTAGCATTGCAGGTTGTATCCATTACATATTCCACTAGTAAGCAAAACAGAAAACTGAGGTAGCGCCATAGAAAGTTCCTTGGTCTTTCAGTTTTGGTTCAGAATTGGTGCTGGACTTATTGCCACTGTATATTTTTGTGAGGGAGCAATGCTTTCCTACCAGAGCTCTTCATCTTATTTGGGAACTGAAGTTCTACCTGTGAGATGGTTCCCATTTGACTCCAGGTTCCTGGACAATATTCTGTATTGTCAGTGAGGGAGGGCTGCAGAGACAAGTGCAACAAAACATATTGGCCTTCCGTTACGCAGTGGGGAATTTGCTCAAAACGTAGTGCAGCCCAAGGATGTATTATTTTCCCCCAAAGTCCCTTTATTCTATGGGACCCTCTTTAAGGAGGTTTTGGGGGCAGCAGGCAATAGAGGATGGGAGGGGGGAAGGGAATTGGTGCAGGGCCAGGGGGGAATGTGAAGGCACAGTGCATGGATTGCCACGGCTTCTGCTACTTCATAGATTCAGGGAACTAAGCCCCTTGCTTGTTTTTGATGGAACAATGCCTCATGAAATCCTCCTCTCATTTGACCCACTTTCTAGGGTTTATTATTTTTGCAGGAGGAATGATCGGGCCATTATGACTTTAAAATCTAATCAAAATTATTTCTAGAAGTCTAAAAGTTCTGCAGAAAAATAGATTTGATAATCTCATGAGAGCCCCTTTGTGAAACATTGTTACAACACCACAGCAAAAGTGCACAGGGCCAGGTTTTGCTCTCTGTGTGAATACAACTGCCATGGCAGAAGTTTAGTCTAGGCAGAATTTGGTCCATATAATGCCAACTCCTGAGGTGCTAGGCACCTGTAACTCTCACTGAAAGTCAAACCAGGATTGGGCCTATGATGAGAAATTTGCTGTATTTGAACACTTTTGAATGTCTCTTCAAGCTTGAACTGAATATTCAAGTTCATAGAAATTTTACTCTATGATCCTAAATTCTACTTCCTTTAGGAACATGAATTTTATCATTAAAAGTAAGTAATGGTGTCTAAAACTGAAGCATCAGTTATATCCTTTGATCTACCTGCCACTTTCTTTTTCTTTCTTTTTTTATGAACGTCTATAATAATTAATTAATGCTAGTTGAGTAGACCGTTGGCAGAGTACTGAGAATGTGAGACAGTTTCAGAACTGGAAGTGTGCCATAATGAAGAATTCCTTTTGAAATGTTTGTGACCTTTAAAGAATCTAGTAGGCATTCATGTACAATTTCCTGCACTGTCATCAAAATTATACACACATTACAAAACGTGTTTAAGAGAACTTGCCTGGTGCAGCTCTTATGGAGACATAACTGACATGAAATTGACAGTACAAAATCTAATTTTGAAATGTACAAAATCAAAAGACTGAGGAGTCTTGTCAAGCAGAGGAGTTGTATCTTGGCACATGAACTGGAAATTGGTAAATACAAAAAAACAACTTGAGAAACTAAATCAAATTCTCCCAGGCAAAATTTTCCCACAGCACTTGAAACAATGAATAATGCAATACTTTGTTAGGTCCCAAGCTTTTGTAACTCATTTTCATTTACACATTACTTAATACTGCCCTTTGTAAATGGAACATTCTTTGATACATTTTGTATTTAAAGAGGACACAGTCAACTTAAAGGATCACATTTCTATCTGAATTTTTACCTGCCACGTTGTTAGTAACGTCCAGGGCTACTGTAATTGAAAGAGGAGAGAAATATTTTTCTCCATGTTTTTCATTTTAACAGTTTGATAGTACTTTATATAATTTATAAATTTTATTGTGTCCCAGTATAGTTAGTTAAGTTGGTCTCTTTCCTTTGAGAGTGAGAGTCTTTCACACAAGATGCAGGGAGGGAGGGAAGTATTTTGGAAATAGAAAAAAGAAATTAATTTGTTTTTAAAAAGATTGGGGGTCTCAGGAGGCAGTTTTAGTACCTGAACATTTTCCACTTTTTTGTTTTGACTAGCTTTCAGTAAGATGGTGCTTGTCTACACTAGCACAAACTTGAAAACAAAATCATTCAAACAGCATGATTCTTCCCCTATAATCCTCTGTATTCCCCCTTACTATAATTAGTAACTATATTTGAATTCAGCTGCTTTTTAAAACAGAAGTGAGCTTCCAAACCTATCTTGAGCTAGCAAACCTACTAATCAAGACATCGAGAGAAGAGACATAAGAAACAAGTTAATTTAACAATTGTTCAAATCATTTACTTAGGGAAAAAATTGCTTTTATGCAGGGTGCACTGAATACATATAATAAAATTGACTGATATAGTAAACTAGCAGTAAGCATGTTTTTGAAGGAGCAGTTTTCCATTCTGATAAAGAATATTAATTACAGTACTCTCTCTTCCATTATGATGGAAAAAATAAAATCATATGACCCTCCAGAAATTTGACTTGTTCAAGTAGACATGATCTCTTTGAGTAATACAAATTCCTGTAGGGTACTCAGCTGGAAGACCTCTCTACTAAGCCTACATTAACATACTTTATCAAGGGCATATTGGATGTTCTCCTTCACACTACTAGAATTACCTGCTGAGATCCAGACTGAAGGAGAAACTGATCATGATCACTGAGTTTTGAACATAAATATTAATAAACAGAAGGGGGAAAACTAGAACTGGTTTTACTAGATAATACCTTTTTATGAGGGGTCTGGAGGCTGCGCTTTGTTTCTATTTCTCATTTAGTTTGTTGTGTAGTTTTACCCAGTGACAGCACAGTGATGTCCTGCAAAATTTGAACAAAGAGTGTTTCCTCAAAAATGTTCCACCTCATTCATTCATACATATGATGTGCCCATGGTAGAATACATTCCTGCCCCATCTAAAAATCCATTAGTTTCATATGCTTCTTCCTCCTTATCCTCTTAAATAAAAATATATGTATTTTGTGTTTTCCTTACTTCCAAAATTAATCATTCTCTTTTCACTCCCCCCGAGGTACAGTATTTCTTGACCTACTATGCTCATCCCTTGCCCCTTTCCCTTCCATCTCATGTAGGTTCCTTTAGGTCTCTCCTCTACCTGGCAACCTTCCATCAGAATTGGTGGTGGAAAATGTATTGTCCTATAGCCACTGCTGGCAGCAGTGGTAGCAGGCAAGTAGTCATGGTATCTGGTTATGAGGCAGTTGGCTGGATGTGGGTCAGGTTCTCTCTGGTGGTAAGCTAGATACTCAGATGGAAAATAGATTCCCTTTAGTTTTTGAGTGTGAACCTGTCCTGCTTGGTGCTCATGATAGACCCAGGACAGGGGGAGAGATGGTTTTCAGTGGCTACAGCTTAGTCCTGCCACCTTTCCTTTTGCTTTGCTGGAGCTGTAAGTTTCCTCATTCCTGTACCCACCACATGGCACATCCCACATGCAATCTAGATGTATTGACTGATGGGGGAAGTCACACAGCGAGTTCCCCACACAGCAGCTGCTAATCATGCAATGGGGTGCAGAGAGAGAGCTGAAAATTTGAACAAGTAGGTCCGACTTTAACATTTTTGGGTAGGTTGTGAAGTATTTTGTTGCTTCCTCCCATATTAGTGTAATCAACGTGTGTCTCTGGTTGTTGCACCTCCATGTGCACTGTTAGCATAAGATTGTGGGGAGGATTAGTGAGCTGATTCTTTGGGATATGTTGCAAATTAATTTTACACAAAAGGCATGTGAGAGAGAGATGGAGATCTTTAGACTCCACCAGGTTCCTGACTCAGAAGTGGAGCCCAGCTGTGAAGACCTTAGCAACCATGTTGTGTTTTTTCCTGGATGTCATTGCAAGAAAAAAGGGCTAGACTTCTTAAAAATCAAAGCTTAGATTCTCCATCACAGAGCCCAAATTCCAGCTCTGTCAGGGAGGGACTCGTGACGTTCCTCCAGCTCATTACTGGATCAACAATTTGTGAATCTCTTCAAACATACATTGGAGGCCATATCTTTGGCCCCAATAAGTCCCATTTGCGTTGCTCTGGCAGTACAAGGAGGGAGACTTAAAGCTGCCTCAAGTTGTCAGCTGATGATTCCCCCAATGGGGGTGAATTTTCATTCAGCATAGCTAACTCTGTGCTACCCCATCCCTGCCTCCTGTGATGTATAGCAGTAGTCCCCAAACTTTTTACATCATGTCCCCCATGCTCATGTCCGCATCTCTCTCCCTCTGGATTTTTGGGGCTGGGGCTATGGTTAGGGGCCATGGTTAGGGACCAGGCTGGAGCTGTGGCTGGGGGACAGGGCCAGAGCAGAGCTGGGGGCAGAGCAGGGCTGGACAGTGCTCCCTCCCCATCCTCTGTGGGGGCTGGCTTGGGCCCTGCGGTACCCTCTTTCCCCCCCCCAAACGTTCCTGTGTACTCCCTTGGGGGGCGCACCCCACAGTTTGTGGACCTCCATTATATAAGGGCTCGATGGGCATGAAGAGCTGCATTCTGGCAACCGCTGCTGGCTCAAAAGCCTGTAGAGGCTATTGCAAGTCAATTTAAATGAGAGCAGCCTTAAGGTGTGTTATAACTTATGTTCAGGGGCCAGACAGGACTCTAGCTGCTCTGGTTTAAAACGGTCTCTCCTCTCTCCTTCAGGTGCACTGAATTAGAGCTCTAGCACACCTCAGGATCTGGACCTGCATCTCCAAGTTACACAGCAAAATTTGTGCTCATTTATTGAAGTAACCACTAGTAGTTTTAATTGAGTTGTGTGTTTGAACAGAGACTAATCCTGGTTGAGGCTTTTAAATGCTACAGTAATACAGTAGAAGTGATCAATAATACAAAAGCTTCTGAAACATTTCTTCCACTACTTTTAAAAGTTAATACATATTGTTTCCACTTTGCAATAAACTTATTTGAATTAATTACTTAATCTCACTATACTTCTTATTTTTACTCTTCTAGTTGAAGTGCTATGGCCACACGTTGCTGACAGAGATTTATAAGCATTTGAATTTGGTTGAGTCCGACTACTTTGGAATTGAGTTCCAGACTATCCAGTCATATTGGGTATGTAATGGTTCCTGATTAATTCATTGTAATAAAAAGGCTTGGGTGAATGCTGCCACTTGACTGCCAGAAGACATTTGGAACCCCATTTAAGAGTCACGCAGGGAATTTATACTTGTCACTATGAAGCTGGTTAACCCATCATTCAGGTCAATGTACTGCTTCAGAAAAGATGTAACTTAAAGAGATACATAGGGAAAGAATCTGATTCATCTTGCTCCCCCTCCTCCTTTACTTATTGCAAAGTAAAAATAAGTTCTCTATTTTCTGATGCTTCTACTCAACAGAGGTGTTTGGGGGGAGGCAAGCTGGTGACAGAGGATGTGGAAAAGGCTGAAGTACTCAATGCTGCTTTTGCTTCTGTCTTCCCAGGCAAGGTCAGCTTCCAGACTACTGCACTAGGCAGCACATAAAGGGGGGAAGCGAGCAGCCCTCAGTGGTGAAAGAACAGGTTCAGGACTATTTAGAAAAGCTGGACATACACAAGTTCATGGGGCCAGATGCAATGCATCCGAGGGTGTTGCAGGAGTTGGCTGATGTGATTTCAGAGCCATTGGCTATTATCTTTGAAAACTTGTGTCTATTGGGGGAGGTCCCAGGTAATTGGAAAAAGGCAAATATAGTGCCCATCTTCAAAAAAGGGAAGGAGGAGGATCTGGGGAACTACAGACCAGTCAGCCTCACCTCTGTCACTGGAAAGATCATGGAGCAGGTCCTCAAGAAATCCATTTTGAGGCACTTGGAAGAGAGGAAGATGATCAAGAACAGTCAATGTGGATTTACCAAGGGCAGGTCATGTCTGACCAACCTGATTGCCTTCTATGATGAGATGACTGGCTCTGTGGATATGGGGAAAGCGGTGGCTGTGGTATATCGTGACTTTAGCGAAGCCTTTGATACGGTCTCCCACAGTATTTTTGCCAGGAAGTTTAAGTATGGGTTCGATGAATGAATTATCAGATGGATAGAAAGCTGGCTAGATCATTGGGTTCAATGGGTAGTGGTCAACGGCTCAATGCCAGCCAGTAACAAGCGGAGTGCCCCGGGTTTGGTCCTGTTGCACATCTTCAGTAACGATCTAGAGCAGTGTTTTCCAGCCGTCAGGCCTGAGCAGGTGTGCCACGGAATTTCTTGAAAAACTACTTGAAGAGTTCTGAGTTGGCTCATGAATATCCATGAGTTCATTTGGAGACTATATGGTGGTATGCCTCAAAATAATTAAAAGGTATCAAGGTGTGCCATGGCAGAGAAAAGTTTGGGAACCACTGATCTAGAGGATGCAGTGGATTGCACCTTCAGCAAGTTTGCAGATGACGCTAAGCAGGGTGAAATGGTAAACACACTAGAGGGTAGGGATAGGAAACAGAGTGACTAGACAAATTGGAGGATTGGTCCAAAAGAAATGTGATAAAATTCAACAAGGACAAGTGCAGAATCCTGGACTTAGGATGGAAGAATCCCATACACTGCTACAGACTGGGGACTGATGTGCTAGGCAGCAGTTCTGCAGAAAAGGGGCCTGGGAGTTACAGTGGACAAGAAACTGGATGAGAGTCAACAGTGTGCCTTTGTTGCCAAGAAGGCTAACGGCATAATGGCTGCATTAGTAGGAGCATTGCCAGCAGATCGAGAGAAGTGATTATTCCTCTCTATTCAGCACTGGTGAAGCCACATTTGGAGTATTGTGTCCAGTTGTGGGCTTCCACTACGGGAAGGATGTGGGCAAATTAGAAAGAGTCCAGAAGAGGGCAGTGAGAATGATCGGGGCTGGAGCACATGACTTATGAGGAGAGACTGAGGGAGCTAGGTTTGTTTAGTCTGCAGAAGAAAAGAATGAGGGGGATTTGACAGTGGCCTTCAACCACCTGAAAGGGGTCTTCCAGTGAGGACAGCGCTCGGCTCTTCTCAGTGATGACAGAACAAGGAGCACTTACAAGTTGCAGTGGAGGAGGTTTAGGTTGGATATTAGGAAAAGCTTTTTCACTAGGAGGGTGGTGAAGCACTGGAATGGGTTGCCTACGGAGATGACGGAATCTCCATCTTAGAGGTTTTTAAGACCCAGTGTGACAAAAGCCCTGGCTGGGACGATTTAGTTGGGATTGGTCCTGGTTTGAGCAGGGGTTGGACTAGGTGACCTCCTGAGATCCTGTCCAACCCTAATCTTCTATGATTCTATGATCATGTTAATTAAATCTTGTGGGCTGTCAGCCCAGATACTGCCAATTGCTCTTCTTTTCTCTTCCTTATTCCGCTTGTACTGTTTGAACTCAGTCCTTTCCTTTCCCAAAATTTATGTCCGAAATTTGTTTTAAAACAGTGGTACCCAAACTCTTTCTGTTGTGCACCCCCTTACCAGTAATGGAATCTGTCTGTGCCCCTACTGCATTACTGCACAATTGGCTCAGCAAAGGAGCGTGGGCTAGAGGTGGAGCTGGCCTGAGGGCAGAGAGGGAAGGACAGCAGAGTTGGGCTGAGGGTATAGCAGGGGGTGGAGTGTGGCTGTGGCTGGAGATGGGCTGGGGTCAGGGTGGGGCTGGGTAGTGCTCCTTCCCTGTTCCCTATGGGGCTGGCCAAGGCCCTGCCGTGCACACCCCCCACCCCTCAACATACTTCCACATCCCCCTAAGAGGGCGTGCCCCACAGTTTGGAGATCACTGTTTTAAAAGAAGGAATTGAACACACACACTCTTCTTTGTTATCTTTACACAGTACTCTAGCTTTAGTGTGTATATTCCAGACTATATGATGAGTTTTGTAGATTTTTTGTTCTATTTATGTTGCCTCCGTATATTTAAAATAATATATAAATTTTTGTTTGAAAATTCAATGAAGCTGTAACACCCTCCATCTGTAAAGGGGGTGGGGAAGTTGCTCAAAATGTAGAAGCCCCACAGAACATTACATATGTGTAATTTGGCCTAGTTAATGTATTTCATTGCTGCTGTTGATGTTTTTTTTCAGTGTTTATGCTAGTGGTAATTCTTTAAAAATATGAGTGCATATGCTTAGGGATTCTGCTTTCTTTCTCTATAAAAAAAGAAATAATTTTGTGGAAAACTCTCTGGAGTCACACTCTTTAGTAAAGCTCTGCATCATCACCATAGTTAAGTGAGACAGGTCAAATGTGGAAGGGAAAGGGGAGGGCTGGAGCATAGCCTCTATCAGACACATAAAGCTGAGAATATGAAGGTGTGAATTGTCCAGATTCCACACATTTGATGTTGGTGTGTAATGGTGTGGTTTTCACATGGTTCCAAGCATGGTGGATTGATTTTAATCACAAAGAGAAAACCACTGATTTAAAACAAGTTTCCCACTGTCTTCACGTATTTCTTAAACAATGGTGCAAATGTGATCACTAAAACATGTTAATTTACAACTCAGTACAACATTTTACAACATCTAGGAGTGTATGCCTTGTGTAATTTTTTAGATAACTTGATTTTTATTATTTTAGGAAATAGTACATAATACCCATTACCTGTGTCAAGCTGCAGATGCAGCAGCAGTACATTAGGAATGGTAAGAACTAAATTACACACACAAACACAATGACACTTATATTTTGTTAAACTAAATGTTAAACGTTACATAAGTGTTTCACATTTGCAGTTGCAGCAGTCTCCTGAGTTGCTGGCTGATGGCTGTCCTTAAGCTTTTTTTTTAATTTTCAAATTTAATTAACTCTAACAGACAAGTCATCACAACACTAAACCTACGCTATCCTTAAAACGTCTGACTAGCTCTCATCTTCACCACTCCCCCTGTCATTTTTATTCATAGACTGAAACACAAATATAAGTCTTCCTGCTTTTTCAACTCCCAGTCAATTTCTTAGCTTTGAGTGAATAATACCAAATGATACTGCTGTGAAAAGTTGGCTTAGCAACTGACGGAACTGAAGGTGCCTGGCTAATGATTTCCACCAATGCAGGGGAATGACTTTGTTCAAAACATCAGTAAACATGTACTGTTTAAATGGCTCTGCTCTAGCCCTCAAATTTATGACGACTGGCATAACTGAGGAGTGATTTTGAGATGCCCATGCCATCTTCAGAAGTTAGGCATCTACCTTTATATCCAGGGTTGAGAATGTTCACAAGAAAATGAGGTGGATTTAGTGCTTGATCCATTTGCTTCTTTATTACCTGAAGTTTAACTTTCTGGTGAGGTATTTCTTCAGTGTCTCTTGAAGTGCCTTCCAAATTTTAACAGCATCAGCAGTGCAGCAACAATGTATCTGAAGTTTGTTTAAGGCTATGGATATAGCCTTCAGTATAATGAGCATACCCTCTACTTTCCTCTTTAATTCAACGTTAGATACTTCGGATGAGATACTGCCATCTATTTTATCATGGTTTTCTTCACAAAGCTTTATGAGGATAGGCCAGTTCTTAATGAATTGTTCAAAACAATCAACCACAGAATTTCCTCAAACATCTTAAGGGAGAATTAGTTTGGATCCTCCTGCTCTCCTCAGTGAAGCTGAAGCAAAATGGTTGTTACGGAAATATTTTGCGACTTCATCATTTTTTTTATTCCCTGGAGAAGATGTACTTAAGTCTTTGGCTAAAAGATGCATTAAATGGGCACGGCAGCCATTTCTTCTAAGTATCTTCTCATCTTTGCCACATTTGCAGCATTGTCTGTGACAAAACTGCACGTGACAGTTGAATTTTTGTTCACAGTTTATTACAGCTTTCACTGCTGCTTCTTTTAAATATTCTGTTGTGTGGACATTTCCCCATGTATCTATTGTTTCTGAAAGATATGCAACTCCATCTTCTGTTGTCACACAGGCACATGTTACTGGATTACGGACATTGCTCTACCTGTCAAGGTTTAAACTGGCAAATTTCCCCTCAGTATTTCTTACACACTGTTCAAGTCCCTCTCATACACTATCTAGCAATCTTCCACCAATGTCTGCTATACCAGATGGAGTGTAGCCTGGTCATAAGGACTCAACCACATCAATGAAGTGTTCATTGGTAACAACGTGAAAAGGAGAATTTGTGGTATAAATGATTACCAAGCAATCTTTTCATCTATGGTGTCTTGTTGGCATTTTCTGGTTCTTACTACAAACCCATGCACAGTGGTGGTTTTACTGGATGATTGGAATCTTTTGCTCGCTACTGATACTTTGTTGTCTGAAATACATGTAGTTGCAGCACTGCTGCTTAAAGTACCAACGGATGACTCGGAAGTTATTGCAGATAGACAGTCACAGTCAGTCAGTCTCACATGCTTAAATGGGATCTTGAAACAAAATTCAAAAATGATTTTGAATAGTTGTTCTTCTCAGTCCTTCTCACTCTGTTATTCTGTTAATCATTTACATTTTTTCCAGCAAGGATGCAGATCTGAATCCAAATTACCAAAAAAGCTAAGATAGGCTGCACTTAGAGTGCACTTAATTTTGGAGTAAGCCCCATAGAACTCACTGACAATTCTGTTTTTTGAGAAAACAAGTATAGGATGAGGTTCCCTTGGGAAAGCTGAGTTATGCTGAAGTAAAATAGGGAGTAGAGTTATGGCATCACCATTATGGTCTGTTGCCATGATGTTCCAAAATAAGGGGCATGTATTACGTAATATAAAATAAGAAAATGACACCCAGTGGCAACTGGCAACTCTAGAGTTCTCTTACTGCCCCTTTCTGTACCGTATACTTAGGTGATAAATTCTAAACCTAGTTAACTAATTTAACAAGGCATAAGGATTAGCTAAGCTAAACTTATTTTTCTACCAACATTCAACATAGCAAACAGCTTGGAAATTTACTTGTTAAACCAGACTTATACTAAAAAGGCATAGAGAGAGTCTTGAAGAATGATGCATTGCAAAGTGAATTACTTAAGTTACTAACCCATTGATCCACATTGTTCTTCAGACATATCCACATCTTCACATCATTTTCTCCCAATAAGCAATTTTCATTATATTTCATTCTTGCAGCGAGGCCCTGCATCTCCTTCTTGCACCGTTTACACTTGACATGTTTTCCTTTTTTACCCAGGGAAGGAATTTCTTCAAAATATTCCCAGATAGGGTCTTTCCTACGTCCAAAAGTTTTTCTTTGACAAAAGTGTGGGGGAATATAGGAAGCTGTGTGTGTACTGAATAATGTCTTCCCTTTTTTTTCCAGGCCACTCTACTGTTCTTTTCTACTCTGCCTCCGTCCTTTGTCTCTCTGTTTTTAAGACAGTGTCTTAACTAACTCCTCTGCCTTGCTCGGCTTAGGTCCACCACCACATAAGCACAGAACAACAACAGTCCTATCCAGCCTATGTCTTTCTTTGCATATGTGACTTTAGTCTGCCCAGAAACTGAAAGCCCAGAACTTTCAAGAATCAAGAGCTGGTAGTTAGGCTGGACAGACTAGAGCCATTAATTCATTTTTATGAGACTAAGTGTAGGTTTAGCATGCTTCTGATGAGATTTAATTGTAACTGTTCTTTTTTAAACGAGAGAGAAATTTAGTGTTTTATTACAAAAACAACGAGAGGCCTGTAGCACCTTAAAGACTAACAGATTTCTGCAGGCATAAGCTTTTGTGGGCTGCAACCCACTTCGTCAGATGCATGAAATGGAAATCAAAGATAGGATGTATACATCCCCCTCTGGAACCCCTCGGGCTACTGCACTGGAACTTTTCAGTATTTTATTGATGATTTAAAATAAATAAATAAATAAAAATTCAATTTAAATTAAAAAAACAAAAAACATTGATTTTTATCCACCCTGGTTCCAAGGCCCACTCCTTTCAGCTCCGATGGAACAGTTTGCTCCTTTTCTTGTGTGACTCCTTCCATACAGTGATGAGGGAAACTGTTAAGACTATATTTATCACAATTTTTTTGCAGTATATCTTTAAGTTTTAAGTTATGGCTAAGCATATTTAACTGATGGGAGAAAATTGCTATGCTGTTACAGTGAAATAGTGAGAGAAATACATACTGCTGTAGTAAGTATTTCAGTTGAATTTAGCTTTGGTGTTTTACAGCATTTATGTGGCATTTGAATAT
This sequence comes from Mesoclemmys tuberculata, assembly GCA_007922155.1. Lineage (NCBI taxonomy): Eukaryota > Metazoa > Chordata > Testudines > Chelidae > Mesoclemmys > Mesoclemmys tuberculata. The sequence continues at coordinate 46,763,014 of ML675649.1, read as the reverse complement.
GGATATTCATTTTTAACTTGTCTCGTTTTCAGATTTGGCTTGAGTCTATGAAACCTATCATTAAACAAGTACGAAGTAAGTAAATAATTTTAATTTTTTAAAAGTGTTTTACTTTAATTTAAGGGGTTTGTTTTCATAGTTGCTCTTGATTTATCAGTCAGTTTTGCCTGGTTTTGTGCTTGTCATTACATACATAGTTGGTTAAACATGCATCTGCAAACTCAAACTGTCAAGATGGCTTCAAGCCCTCTAATAGCATCAATAATTTCCAGAATATATGATACCATTCATAGTTTCATTACCATGTTGAATTACCGCATGCTTTGTGTGCTATTTTGAATTAAATGTAGATATTTTGTTTTCTTGAAAGCTAACTTGTTGCTTCCTCACAGACCTAATTTTGTCCAGTGAGTTGCTTGCTATTTGCCCGTAAGGTCCCAGTTCTGTGAAATGCTGAATGCCCACTTCCATTGACTTAAGTGAAAGCTGAGGGTGTTCCGCATCTCACAAGATTAAGCTCTCAACCAGCCAATGAATGAAGGTCCTTTTAGCCTTGAATTCCTCCTTATAAGCCCTCCTTATAACTAAACCCCAATATATGCTTTGCTTTGATACAGTTAATTTGAAAAAATGTGATAATCTTGATTCATGTGTCGTGTTAGACCACAAAATGATAAAGGGCCCGACTGTATCCAATATGGTAACATGTAGTAGCTGTAAACCAGACAACTTTGGTCTTGCTTCTTGTGGAGTATGCACTAAGGAATTATTACATTCTTAATATCTTTGAGAGATCCTTCTGTAAATGTGACCTGCTATCTCTACAGATGTGTGAAATGTGTACTCAAACTTGGGTCTGATACCAACTCATGTCTGGAATTCTGAGAATCTTAAGTCCTTTAGGTGTGTTGTGTTAAACTATGACTAATGGCACTATTAAACCTGGATTCAGAAGGCAGCGATCTATTCCATTATTTAGGAGATATTTGGAAAATATGTTTTGGCACCAGGAGATAAAGTTCATATTTGCACTTGTAAACCTGGGGCTTTGTGTACAGGATGGAATTTGAAATTACTGAGAACCTCTCACTTTGCAATGATATAAATCTGAATAGACTGGATTGCTATTAGGTGTAGGTGAGGAGTATCAGTCACACTGTTGGAGCTTTGTTTAGCTTTGGTTGTTTTGATGTGGAAAGAAACAGGAATGTTCTGATTTACTACACCTATTATGTAGAAGGACAATATCTGCAGTGAAATTGCTTCCAGTCTTTGCCCAATAAAAGAGATTTTCAGCACCGACATTCTCTGCTTTATTTTTCATAGTGTGAAATCAAGGGCCCAAAGAAAAGATGATAATATATAGCGAGCCGATATCTTTTGAAATCTAGCATTGAAGAATTAGGCTGCACACCATGTACAAGACATTCCTCTTCTAGAACCGAATTAATTGGGTACCCATTTGCTGTTTCTAAATGTAGGGTTTCATGGAGTCACAAGCGCAGGAAGGTGTGGTGATTCCCACTCCTGCTAGCAGTTTCATTGACTATGCTCTACAGGGACTTCTATAATCATTTATGGGGTTATCTTTTTCTATTAATGACAGTAGTCTGCAGAAACTTATGTTTTGCTTTGAGAAGGTCCCTGGGTGCTCCACTTTAGTGAATGTGTCTCTCTGTGATTGGAGAATTTAAGTAGCTGTGCCCATTTGGGTTGCTCATGCACTCTCCCTGTCTCGCGCCACTCCTACATAGTGCTGTATGACCAAACTTTCCTCAGTTCCTCCTCAGCTGCCCTTGGCCTGTGATGGAGCCACGGCAGTGCCTTTTTGCTTCCTTCACATTTACCTCTTAGAGTAGTGTTAGTTACAGTTTTAGAGTAGAATTAGTTAGCTATAGCTACCCCTCGCCCCCGTTTAATTTCCTAAAAATAAAACAAATCTTTCTAATTGCTATTAGTTAAGATTCTATTCACCCTTATAATGTAGTGTAGCCTTAACTGCCTTCTCCTGGGGGAATATTACCGACAGGGGCATGCCTGCAGCCCGGGGTTTAAATGATGCCTTTCTTGCCGGAAGGCAATTCCAGTCTGGGATGGGCATTCCAAGTGTGTCAAGTGTCTGAGGAAGACACACGTACCTCAGAAGTGCGTGCATTGCCACAACATCGAGTCTTGTGCCAGAAAAGCAAAGGATCTCAAATTCAAACTTCTCCTGAAGGAAAAGTCTTGTTGCCCACAGAGATGTGTCCCTCTCCGGACTCTGACAAAAGCCTTTGACAGATGTTCCCTGCCATTCTGACAGAGGAAATCACAATCCTCAAAAAGGTGGTTAAAAAGTGGGCAGCAACCTTGCCTTCCAGGGAACCAGCTAAGAAGAAACGATCCCTGGCTCACTCAACAGTTTCGATACAGATGACAGTGAGGTTGAGCACCTATGAGTTGGCGGGATCCTCCAGTACTGCTGGTACCATGAAAGCCAAAGACCCTAAGCGGACAGCTGTGAGAGGAGTGGCAAAAAGAAGATTGCCTTCTCCTCTGCATTACTGATGAGCTACTTAAATTTGTGGCACCAGGCAGCTTAGCTTTGCTACAGGCTATGGTGCCAGCTACCTAGTGCATGGCACAGCCACATTGGTACCAACAACTGCTACAACTTCAGTGGCACTACCAACAACATTCTCCTCAATAGCGATGCTCTTGGTACTACAACAGTTTCTTCTCCACAAAGACCTGCCAGTCTCTGCAACACTGGAATCGTCCCTTCTTGGTACGATCCAGATCATGGACCCCGGACCCCCTTTCCAGAGAGGAGGCTGATGATGAGGAAGGGGACATTTTACTCCTTACGTCACTCATCAGCTATTCAGACAACCACTGGACCAGGCCCACTGGAACAACATTGATATCACCCGGGTTGGCCTTATTGGGACCCATGGGCTGCTTACAGGCTGCCGCAGTGGCCTTATTGGGACCCAAGGGCTATTTACAGGCAACAATAGTCTAGGCCTTCTAGAACCCACAGGGAGAGACCAAGACACTCCCTATCAGCATTGACGGGGGACTCTCCAAGCCTCTGGGGGAGACTTTTGAAGAGCAGGAGAAGACTTTGGATCAGGAAGTCCCACCGACCAATATTTCTTTATCCTCTCTGGACAAAGCCGTCATGCCTCCATCACCCACAACAGTTGATGACTTTAAACCATTTCAGGAGCTCGAGATTCCATTTGAAGAGGTTGCAGAGTCTCAGCACAAGCTGTTGGACTTTTTATAATCATCAATCTCATCGAAGATAGCGCTTCCCATAAATGAGGCACTAATGTACCTGGCCAAGATCACCTGGCAGTCCCCTGCTATGATACTCTAAGGGTATGGATTTTTTGTTTTCACATGCCCCACCAAATTTCTTGGTGGCAGAGGCCGTGAACAAACGGGGCAGACAAGACCACTCTAGAACCAGCCCATATGATAAAGACTGGAAATGCTTGCCTCTTTTTGGAAACTAGGCCTATTCGTTAGCGAACACACTCCACCAATTGCTGTGCACGTCGATAGCCTTCCTAAACAAGGGACATCTGTAAAGCAGACACCTGGGACTCAGCCTACATGTTCACGGAGCACCATGTAATTAAGCAAGACTCAGTCTCAGACGCTTGTCTAGGACTCACTGTCTTATCATCACTTGCAGATCCAACTTTGAAGCCCCATCCTTCCAACAAGGGGCCCTGCTCTACAGTCACCTAAAGTGGAGCACCCACAGGGACACTCCTTGAAGGAGAAAGGGTTACTCACTTCGTGCAGTAATTGAGATTCTTTGAGATGGTTATCCCTGTGGGTGCTCCACTGCCCGCCCTCTTCCCTACTACTTCAGAGTTCAGATACATATTCTGTGGCAGAGAAGGAACTGGGGGCGGTTTGTTCGCACTGCTCTATGTAGCCACCAGGAGTGGCGTGAGACAGGGAGAACACGTGTGACCCAAATGGGTATAGCTACTGAAATTTTCTGTTCGTAAGTGCAGGGAGGCATGTTCACCTAAAGTGGAGCACCCACGGGACAACCATCTCAAAGAACCTCAGTTACTGCATAAGGTGAGTAAGTCTTAAGGAAAGAGATGTTTGGCAAGTGGCCCCAGAACACTGTAGAAAGTCAGTATTTGGAGGCTTCTTTAGAAAGTCTTCAATCAAAACTGACTGACAAAAAATAGAGGTGACCTGATTCTTTTTTTTTTTTTTTAAGCTTAAACCCAGGGTGCAAGTTTCCAACTTTTATCCTCTTCAATCTTCAGACAAACCAACAAACAAAAAGGAGCATAGTACTGTCCTGAAGAAGCTATCCAAGTTTCTCATTCTGTAGATGACAAGTTTCCACTTCTGAAGGATCATCTTTTTGCATGTACCACTACACAGTAGCTCCTGCGTATTCAAATGGTTTCTCTCTTGGGAGAGAAATTCGTTCCCAAGGAGAACATTTGATAAAAAATTGATGGGACTATCACGCTGTTTGGAATGGCCTATCACCAAGTGTGCTAACCTCAGGCAGACTGTCAAAAAGGAGGGCAGACAACCTAGACTGGTTGTATGTTCTATAATTAGATTTCACCAACCCAGTAACAAATGTGAACTCCCAAAGTACTACGATAGTCTTATAATGGAGTCACAGACAGTCCCCTTTGGACACTCCAGTCTATCTTGCTACACTTGCAACTTGGACTATGTGATAAATCGTCACTTACATGAAAAATCACAAAATATTCAGTTTGCTTCCTGTTTCAAGAGACCAGTCACTTACCCCAGATCAATTTGTACTTAGATCTCACGCCAAAAACAACGCTGATAGCTAGTCTTGTAATAAACTAACTAAAGATTTATTAACTAGGAAAAAGGGATACTAGAATTATTTACAGGTTAAAGCATGCAAGTGAGTTTGTCTGTGATTCAAAAGGTAACTGAATTATAGTAACCTGTCATAAATACCTTTCAGGGCTAGCCCATGGGGATCTCTTTGCTTATGTTTAGAAATCTTTGTTCCTCAGCATCCAGACAGCATAAAAGTGATTCAGTTTCTTCTTGTCAGGGATGTTTATCCATTCCAGATTCCAAACTGTGATGGGATGAGTTCCTGCATAGGTCTGTCCTTGGAATGCAGTCAGCGAAGTCTCTGTGCTTTGATGCTCAACAATATGTCATTTGCCTTCAGTGGACCATCTTGTGTGCTGACCACTTCACCTTAATCAATGCTGCTTTTTCTGTTAGTTGAGTTATACAATTACAGAGGTTTACAATCCAAACGCTCAATATAACTTTATACCATGGTCTGTAGAGATTATAAGTGAGATCATTACATCCTACAGGCATTTTATAAAGACTAAACACACCCTTGTCAACTTAATATCTATTTTGACAGTGGTAAGGCACAGGCAAGCAAGACAGGTTTCCAGCTGTGCATTTGTAAGTATTCACTGAGGCCTGGGACATTGGCTTGAGCTGACACCTGGTCTGCCAGCATCACAGGGACACTTGTAGGCATCAGTTGTGCAGCATGCCTCTAGCAAGTGCCTGTTCATCCTATGTGCATCGTGTATCATACTTGAATAGATTGGAGAAATTTAGAATTATACTAGCATCTGCTGCCTAACCTATACTGATGCCCAGGTGCTACCTGATATGTAGCTTCATCCAAAATACTGTATTTGCAGACCATGACCCAGAACATGGTAATATGCTGAGGCCATTGTCTGCTGACCTAAGGTCCATAATAAATTGAGTTGGATTTTTTTTCGGTTTTTTTTAGGCCAACTAGATTTTTAGCTCTTAAAAAACTGGTGGTGGTGGTGGTGTGTCTCTTGTCCCATGTTAAACCTGAAACTGCTGGAAAAGGGGGTTCAGTTTTTTAAAGCTGTTTTTGGTAACTCCCAAGAGAGTGTCTTTCTTGAGTTCTGAAGCATTGATTGCTGAATACTGGAACCCGCATTTCATACTCTTCTACTTTTACAATTGACTTGAGAAGCAAAACTTGCCTAAAAGTGTGTGCATTCATGAAGAGAACTTTGAAGTGTCATTTGTCTGCATGCACAATTTATTTTAGCTATTCTTATGGCATACTGTGCACAAGGACATTTTCAATAGAAGAATTCTAACAGAACTTATACCTCATGTGCAGCTCTTTGGTAATGAATTAACATCTTTCTTGGTTTTAAAATACATTAATTAGCAGGCAAGTATTGAGGTGTGAACTAATGAAAACTGAAACTAAGGAATGTTTTTCATATTTTAAATCAACTAATTTTTTTCTTTGCGGAATTGTACAAAATATAACTTTCCTTTTCAAGACTTTAAAAGGGTGTAGAAAGTAGTACATGTAAATGCTTTCCATTTATATTAAATGTCTTAAAACTAAAATATGCTTCAATTTCAAGTGTGCTTGAAACGCTGTGACCTGAACAGTAACAGATGTTTCAGATGGGCAGATTTCTTCTTTTAAGTATCACAGTTGACAAAAGGAAATCTGTAAGGATTGCTTAAATCATCCAAGCTCCTCTGAACTCCAACAATAATATGAAGTCTTTCCCTGTACTTTCTCTTTTTTTGGTCAATATTGATGTGCTACTTGTTTTTTTCCAATGTTTCCTTAATTTTATATATTAATTTCTGGGCTAGAAGGTGGTGAATGGTGGGTGTTAAATGGGCTTTAAGTTAATACAGTTCAGACGTACTTGCAGTTTTAGTGTATGGAGTTGATACAGATTTGTGAAATGAATGATGCGTATGTAGTTTGGAATCTTTTCTGACATGCTTTTTAGTTGTAAAGATTTTTAAATATGCTTAGTACATTACTAAAATTTACACTTGAGCCAGCCCTCTCTCTTGAAGTATTCTGAATATATATAAACTTTTGTAAAGTGTTCAGTAAGGAGTTTATTTTCAATGCCTTTGATAAAGAATATGGTAGTCATTAGTTCATTTTTTAAAAAGAACATACATGTTGCCCCTGTTTTGATATACCCTTTAGTTAGTGAATTGGAGAAAAACTCTGTGACATGCTGGCTTTATGGCAAACAGCTAATCTGCAATTAGGAAAGGGCTTCCAAGTTCATCCAGTCTAAATGGTATTAACCATGGATTATCCTGCCTGCAGTGCACATGATCTATACCTATATACCCAAAGTATGAAAATGGTTCTGTACGTGCAGGGGCTTTCATAGATCTGGGATGGGGCTTTCAAAAGATGACATCCCTGTGCACCTGATTTAGACAAATGGTCCAATAACTATATTCTACCTTAACAAGCAGAAAAGGATAGTAGATTGTCTTTTTTTGTTTTGGGAAGCCTTACATATTTGGGCACTGTCTTGCAAAATGCTTCCAACAGCCACTTGCTTGTCAGGAAAAGACATGGTCACAGACAGGCTAAGCTGATTGCCGTTGACCCTCACAAATAGTCTGTGGCTCAGGTGATGGTGGACTGGATTGCCAGTGGAGGACACCAAAATAAATCTATTCAGCCACCCTTCTGAAAAGACCACCTTGCAAAAACCATATTGGTATTGACAACCTCTCTGTTCTGTCTGCAGTTTCTCCCCATTCTTTCTAGTAGCAAAAGTCATTCCCAGGCTCAGGAGAGGCAAAGCTTCTTTCTTCTTAATCGCTCTTTTCCAGCTGTAGCAGATCTTATTCTCTAATTGCTGGGGTGGGGATGACTGATCACACTGGTCTGAAAGTCTGGCCATATCTGATCCCACAGAAACAGGATCTCTCTGTCAGCATGGCTGCTAAGAAGATAGAAACAGAGAAGTTTGTCTAAGCATGTGGAGAACTAGGAAATATCCTTACTTATTTATAAATATCCTCTGTGTATCTGTGTGGTATTACCCTGCCTGATTGCATAGTTAAATCATTGAATTATAAAATCATAGAAATGTGGGGCTGGAAGGGACCTTGACAAGTCATCAAATCCAGCCCGCTGCACTGAGGCAGAACCCAAGTAAAGCTAGACCATCCCTGACAAGTGTTTGTCCAGCAGGTTTTAAAAACATCCAGTGATGTGGATTCCAGAACCTCCATTGGCAATCAATTCCAGAGCTTAACTACCCTACAAAGATTTTCCCAATATCTAACCTAAATCTCCCTTGCTGTGTATTATACCTGTTACTATTTATCCTGCCTTCAGTGAACATGGAGATCAATTCATCACAGTCCTTTTTATGGCAGCCCTTAACATATTCGAAGGCTGTTATCAGGTCTCCCCTCAATCTTCTTTTCTCAAGACTAAACAAACCTTTTTGTTTTTAGCTTTTTCTCATAGATCAGGTTTTCTAAACCTTTTACTATTTTTGTTGCTCTCTTCTGGACTCTCTCTAATTTGTCCACGTCTTCCGTAAAGTGTGCCACCCAGATTTGGTCGCAGTACTCCAGTAGAGGCCTTATATCCCTTGCCTTACATATGAAACTCCTGTTAATACACCCCATAATGATATTAGTCTTTTTTCGCAAGAGCATAACATTGAGTTTCAATTCATATTCATATTCAATTTGTGATTCACTATAACCCCTACATCTTTCTCAGAAGTACTACCACCTAGCTAGTTATTTCCCATTTTGCAGTTGTGCATTTGATTTTTCCTTCCTAAGTGAAGTACTTTGCATTTATCTTATTGAATTTTATCTTGTTGAATTCAGACCAGTTCTAAATTTGTCAAGATCGTTTTGAATTCTGATCCTGTCCTCCAAAGTGCTTGTAATCCTAGGGTGTGGTGTCATCTGCAGATTTTATAAGCATACTTTTCACTCCATTATCCAAATCATTAATGTAAATATTGAATAGTACCAGTCCAGGATTGACCCCAGTGGGATCCCATTAGATACGTACTCTTAGCTGGACAGCAAACCATTGAGTGTGGTCTTTCAATTAGCTGTGTACCCATTTTATAGTAATTTCATCTAGACCACATTTCCTTTGTTTGTTTATGAGTGTGGTGTTGGGATTGTGTCAAAAGCTTTACTTAAAATCAAGATATAACATCTACTGTTTCCTCCCTATCGCTTTGCCAGTAACCCTGTCAATGAAGGAAATTAGATTGGCGTGATTTGTTGACAAATCCACACTGGCTATTCTTCTTAATCCTATTATCCTCTAGATGCTTTCAGATTGATTGCTTAATAATTTGTTCCAGTATCTTTCCAGATATTGAAGTTAGGCTGACTGGTTTATAATTCCCCAGATCCTCTTTTGACCTTCTCCAGTCCTCTGGGACCTCACCCATCCTCCCTGAGTTCTCAGAGATAATTGTTGACGGTTCTGAGTTTGCTTCATTTCTTCGTTAAGTACCTTAAAGTGGATTTCACCAGGCCCTGTCGACTTGAGTGCATCTAATTTATCTAAATATTCTTTAAGATGTTTTTTCCCTATTTTGACTTGAGTTCCTCCTTGCCATTAATATGAATTGTATTGAGTGCTGGTCACCAATAAACTTTCTAGTGAAGGCTGAAGCAAAATACACATTACACACCTCAGCCATCTTTGTCATTCTCCTTTCCATTTAAGTAGAAGGCTACACTTACTTTCGTTTTTCCATGCTCATAGTTTATTTAAAGAACCTTTTATACTGACGTTTATGTCCCTTGCGAGTTGTAACTCATTTTGTGTGTTAGTCTTTCTGATTTTGTCCCTTCATGCTCATGTTCTTCTTTTTTACTCCTCTTTAGCAATTAATTTGTTTCCATTTTTTGTAGGATTTCTTTTTGACTTTCACGTCATTAAACAGCTCCTGATGGAGGCATATTGACCTCTTACAAGTCTGCCTGTGTTTTCTTTGTGTTGGAATAGTTTGCAGTTTTGCATATAATATTGTGTTCTTGAGAAACTACCAGCTCTCCTGAGCTCCTTTATCCCTGAGATTTTCTTCTGATGGGACCTTATCTACCAGTTCTCTGAGTTTGTCTGCTTTTTTGAAGTCCATTGTCCTTATTCACTTGATCTTGCTGCTTCCAGACCTTAGGATAACAAAGCTGATCATTTCAGGATCTCTTTCACCTTCAGATTCATTACCATTTCCTTTCTGTTGGTCAGAATCAAATCTAAAATGATTGTTCCCCTAGTGACTACCTCCACTTTCTAAAAGACAAAGTTGTCCCCAGAACATACCAAGAACTTAATTGGAAATTTTGTGTTTTGTCATATTACTTTTCCAACAGATTTCTGGGTAGCTAAAATTTCCCCATTACTGCCAAGTCTTGTGTTTTGGAGATTTGTTGTTTGTTCTAGAAGTGTTTCAACCATCACCTCTTCCTGATTTGATTGTCTGTAGTAGATCCCTACCATGACATCACCTGCATTTTTTATTACCTCTTTTTTCTTTATCCAGAGATTTTTCCACTGGTCTGCCTTTCACCTCCATCTGGACCTCAGAACAAGTGTATATGTTCTTGATTTATAATGCAGAGCCACCTAACTTTTTATCCTGCTTGTCTTTCCTAAGCAAGCTATAACACTCTATATTAATATTTCAGTCAGGAAAGTTATCCCACCTAGTTTCTGTGGTGCCAGTTAAGTAATAATTAGCTTCTAGACTAATACTTCTATTTCTTCTTCTTCATTTCCCATACTCCTTGCATTTGTGTATAGACATCTAGGATGTTGAGCAGATTCCCTCAATGATTTCCCTGTTGTTGCTCCCATGATCTTATTTGTAAATTTCCATGTCCTCTTCCCTCAACATCTAGCCCTTTGTTAAGGTCACCTTTTTTTTTTATTATTATTATTCTTACCTGTGGGCTTTTGTAACCTGCTCCTTTTGAACTTAATTTAAAGTCCCCCCTCTCATTGGTGGGTGGTGCACAAAGATGCTCTGTCCATTCTTGATCAGGTAGACCCCATCTCTTCCTAGCAGACCTTCTTCTTGGAACAGCACTCCATGTTCGAGGAAGCTGAAGTCCTCCCGTCAACTCTGTCTGTGCAGCCATGCATACATCTCTAGAAGTTGTGTGTCCCTGCCTGTGCCCTTGCCTTCAACCACGAGGGTGGATGAGAACACAACCTTCTCCCTCATCTTCTTCATCCTTGCTCCCAGAACCCTGTAGTTATTGCTGATCTGCTCTTGGTCAGACCTGGCAGAGTCATCCAATCAAAAACGGGTTGTTAAAGAAATCAGACACGAAAAGTAAAACAATGGCCTAGATAAGGAACATCTTCACACACAAGTCAGGTTTATAACCATTGAGAGGGACTCTTTAGTCTTGTGATGGGGCTGTTTGCCAAAACTGAGAATGTGGCAATCAAAAAACACCATCTGTTAAAAGATCTGCTCTTCAGAAGTTGTGGGGGTGGAGTTATCAGGGGCTGCAGGCTGAAACAGAGAGGGGAAGAGAGAGCACATATTACAGGGTGGCACAGACTGACTGGTAGCTGGGGTTTTGCAGCAAGCAAGCTGTAACTTAATTCCAGGGAGAAGGGGAGGGCATCAGGGCTAAGTCAGGTCTACCAAGGGCCTTGAAAAAAAGCCCATGCATGGGCAAGACAATATGTGCATAGCTCTGTGTTATTTTAAATCCACTTCTCTAATTGCTACGTACCTTTTTGGCAAAATAAATCATACTTTGTTTTGAAGAAGCTGCTTCTCTGTTGCTGCATATTATTATTGTCAGTGGGCTCCTGAAGGAAAATGCTTGCAGATGCCAAGCCCGCTAGATCTGTTAAGTAACATTGCTGGTAATCAGTAGGATACAACCCAGAGACTGAGTCAGAGAGTGGTTACATTGTGGGATTCCACCCTAAATAGAAGTGAAGGCATGAGCTTGTCACTTGAAAGGGGTGCATACAGGAGAGTGGAAAAGGTTTTCAGGAGGGGTTGCCTACCCAGGGACAGTTTACACCTTTGTTTTGAGTTCTTCCAGCTACTTAAGAATCTAGTAGAGGGGCATGCACCTTTTAAGTGGAAAAGCACTGCTACCAAATGTTCATTTGAATTGCCTATGTGCACCATGTGAAACTGTTTGACTCTTGCATTCTAAGGGAAGATGCCAGCCAGGGTTTTGGGACATCATCTCTTAGCATTAATTTGTTTACTGGTTTGGTGGTTTTATTGAATACAATGGAGGTAAGCCAGTTCAGCCCTTAGAACTAAGTTTTGTGTAAGGCTTGCTGCAATTAAAATTTTTAATTAAGAACTTCCAGGAGTTTGGGGATGTTAAGATGGTCCATATCAAGAAGATGAATTCTTTTTGTTTGAGCTACATGAATACTGTAAACACAGATCTTTTCTCACTTGGAAGTTGTTTCCCTGATGACAGTGGCTTCAGCAAATAGAGCAAGCAAGCTTCAGGAATTAGACTGATTCGCTCTCAGCTAGATTTTGATGGATAAGGTTGACTCTTCTTAAATTCTGGGCAAAGATGGCATCAGAATTCCTCTACAATCGGACAGTCATCCTGCCAATATTTCTTCCCCCGCCAATGGCTGTTCTGGCAAAACCTGTCTTCACAAATTTGGTGTGGGAAATGTCTGAGTTACAATCTAGAACAGACAATAAAGATGTCAAAATATCTAACTAGGTTTTCTTTTGATCCTGAACAGTTAGTTTATGCTAAAAGACCATATCCAAATGTATTCCTATTTGTAATTCCTTAACGGTATTTGAAGAGATAGTTAGGCACAACGTAAGAAATTTCAGCTTTCATAGTTAGCCTCATGTTAGTTTCTATTAAGGAAATTTGCTGTATGTATAGAGTAGTCTGCACACTGTATCTATACTGGGCATTATAACCTGAACTCAATTTGCAGATACGAGTTTAGACTATAATGACTTCTTGTTAATCTGATTCTCGGTTAAGAATGGTCTGACATTCTTGCCCAAATATATGGTTGGGGGGAGTGTATTTTTCGTTTTGCTGAAGATTGTCATATGTTTTCAGAGGGTGTAGGTGTGTTGTATTTTACAGGAAATCCAATGTTAATTTTTTTCAACATAATGTAGTTGGAAGTATTTCTTTCTTTCTAGAGCAGCGGTTCTCAACCTGTGGGTCGCGACCCCGGTGGGGGTCGAACGACCAAAACACAGGGGTCGCCTAAAGCCATCGGAAAATACATATTTCCGATGGCTTTAGCCGCTGAGAAGTCGCGCTACCATCTGTAGCAGCGCTATTCAGCTGGAACGCACACCGTTATGGATGCGCGTTCCAAACTGAATGCCTGCGCGCATGCGCAGACGTGATTGCATCATCCGTCCGGGGCCTAAGGGGCGGGGGAAGTGGGGAGAACGCTCCACAGTCCATAGCAGCGCATTACGTGTGTCCGGCGCTTGCTGATGTCATCAGTGGGCGGACGCAGCAAGCGCCGGAGGACAGAAGCCTAGGAGGCGGAGAGCCAAGAGAGCCTGCGAGACAGCCTGCTGGTGTAAAAAAGGTTAATAATGTAAAAACAGTACACACACCATACACACAATACTGTGTAAGTGTAAGGTGCTTTGTGTGTAATCATTATACAGTACACAAAGCAGCTTACACTTACACAAAGCACCATACATTTACACAGTGTGAACTACATCGGTCTTATACTATAAGAGACCACTATAAGATGTAGTTCACACTGTTCTATATAGAAAACTTGCCACTAATCTGGAAAAAAACAGATCCATTAGTTAAGCATGTGAATACGGCCCCCTGGTCATAGTAACAGGTGTGTAATAGAAAACAACACAGGGAATAGTAAATAATAGGAAACTTTAACAAACTATTTAGACACGACCATCTTTTATTTTTTCTTTAGCAAACCGTCTCATGACAATGGATCGTGTAGACAAGAATATTAGGAAAAGAAAATATACTGAGGATTTCTTGCAGTATGGTTTTACCTCAATAATTACAGCAGGAATTGGGAAACCACAATGTGTTATTTGTTGTGAAGTTCTCTCAGCTGAATCTATGAAGCCGAACAAACTAAAACGCCATTTTGATAGCAAGCACCCAAGCTTTGCTGGCAAGGATATCGACTATTTTAGAAGCAAAGCTGATGGACTCAAGAAATCTAGATTTGACACTGGTGGCCAGTACCACAAACACCATGTAGCAGCTGTTGAAGCGTCATATTTGGTGGCACTCAGAATCGCCAGAGCTATGAAACCTCACACCATTGCTGAGGATTTACTGTTGCCAGCTGCAAAAGACATAGTTCGAGTGATAATTGGAAATGAATATGTTCAGAAATTGAATGCAATTTCCTTATCTAACGACACTGTCCGTAGAAGAATAGAGGACATGTCTGCCGATATTCTTGATCAGGTGATCCAGGAAATTAAATCTGCACCACTACCAATATTCAGTATCCAGCTTGATGAATCTACAGACGTGGCAAACTGTGCACAGTTATTGGTTTACGCGAGGTATATTAATGATGGCGACTTTAAAGATGAGTTTCTTTTTTGCAAACCGCTTGAAACAACAACAACTGCACATGATGTTTTTGACGCAGTTGGTTCTTTTCTAAAAGCGCATAACATCTCCTGGGAAAAGGTTTGTGGTATTTGCACAGATGGTGCTCCTGCTATGCTAGGATGTCGCTCAGGATTTCAACGTTTGGTACAAAATGAATCGCCAAAAGCAATCGGAACACACTGTATGATACATCGCCAAATATTAGCGACTAAGACACTGCCGCAAGATTTACAAGAAGTAATGAAAAGCGTCATAACGTGTCAATTTTGTTAAGTCGAGCGCCTTAAACAGTCGGCTGTTTTGGCAACTGTGCAACGAGCTAGATGCGCCAAACAATGCTCTGTTATTTCACACTGAAGTCAGATGGTTATCAAGAGGAAAAGTTTTAAAACGTGTCTTTGAGCTTCGTGATGAACTGAAAACATTTTTTAAACAGAAAGCAAGACCGCAATTCGAAGCACTTTTTAGCGATAAAACTGAGCTGCAGAAAATAGCTTACTTGGTGGATATCTTTGTCATCTTGAATGACTTAAATTTATCACTGCAAGGACCAAATGCAACGTGCCTCGATTTGTCCGAAAAAATTAGATCATTCCAAATGAAACTTCAGCTTTGGAAAAATAAATTGGATAAAAATAAAATTTACATGTTTCCTACATTCTGTCTTCTTTGAGGAACATGACATTGAGCCAGACAAAAAAAATTATGATGATAACTTCTGTGAAAGAACACTTGCACATGCTTGCAGACGAAATTTCATCATACTTTCCTAATCTACCTGACACCCCATTTGCACTTGCCAGAAGTCCATTCACAGTGAAAGTTGAAGATGTTCCGGAGACAGCGCAAGAAGAGTTCATTGACCTAATTAACAATGATGCAGCGAGAACAGATTTCTCTACGATGCCACTGACAAAATTCTGGATTAAGTGTTTACAGTTATATCCTATTCTGTCTGAGACTATGCTGCGCCTTCTTCTTCCTTTTCCAACAACATATCTTTGCGAAACAGGGTTTTCCAGCTTGCTGGTAATCAAGTCTAAATACCGAAGTAGACTTGTTGTGGAAAATGATATTCGCTGTGCCCTTGCAAAGACCGCCCCAAGAATTTCTGAATTGGTAAGCAAGAAGCAACCACAACCATCTCACTAAATTTGGCAGCATACTGTTGCAAAATATTGCACTGTTGTTTACTGTTATATTACTGTTATTATATTTAAACCCATGCTATGCCATGGTGAAATGTTATTTATTGGAATTAGTAATAAATATTTCTCAACATATAATTAAATATTGTTTTTGTGATTAATCACTATGTTTAAATTATGTTTGATTTGTAGCAATGAGAATACATAATGCATATCAGGTATTTACATTCCGAATCATAACTGTAGCAAAATTACAGTTTTGAAGTAGCCACCAAAATTATTTTTTGGTTTGGGGTCACCGCAATATGAGGAACTGTATTGCAGGGTCATGGCATTAGAAAGGTTGAGAACCACTGTTCTAGAGAGACCTCACTGAGAGCTTTGAAGTGTTTAAGAATGGTGATTGGTTAACTTTTCTAAATAGGAATCTTAAATTACTTCACTCTGTAGGGTTTTATTCACATTCTTCTTTTTCCTCCAACTATCCGATGTCCCACCTCCTTTCCTCTGGTTGGGGCTGTAGTCAGGATGAGAATCCTACTTTTCTGATTCACTAGGGTTTTCATAGTCCTCAATCTTGAGTTCTGGGGCTGGGAGCTGCTCTTGGGGTGCTGTGACATAGCTCTTCAATTTAATTTCTCCCAGTTGTACACTGAAGAGATGCTATTACTTACAATCCCAGATAAATTGCTGGGAATGAGTGAAAGGAGGAGGAGAGAGTGTCAGCAGATATAGAGGAACCAGATGTCCCAGTATTATAGTGAAAACAGAACAAAATCTTATTTCAATATAATCTTCCAGGATTATGACTGGGAAACTGGGACATCTGGTCACTTTACTTTGAGATTCACAGATCTTTGTCTTCTTATTGTCAGCTCTAGATTATTGTTTTTCTTTATCCTTTATAGTTTCTGGATTGCACCAGTTTGCCTTGTACCTGCCAAAATTCTCCAAACAAAAAGTAGATTTTTAATGTGCGTAAGTTTGCTTTGAAATAGCTGATGACATGTACCGTAGTGGGCAGGGTATGGCTGTTCCCTGCATGACATATAGGGGAGAGAAATCTGGTATCAGGAAGTGGCATTTTCTTTCCTCCATGGCCTGCTCCTTCTTTGACATTGACTGACTGCTTTGAGTGAGAAAAGGGATGGGCAGAAGTTGGGAAATTCCAGTCTCAGGAAGTCTAGTCTTTCTTTTTTGAGGCTCACTGCGTCAGTCAGCTCTAACAGAGACTAGCCACATATGGACTTCAGAGGCTCTTCTTTTATCCCTTTGGCCATCTGCTTTTTTAAAGCAGACTGTCTCCAGCCTTTTGGGGGCTGAAAGTAGAAGGTTGTATAAATCTCAGAGGGATCCCAGTTTCTGTCCCTTGTCTCTGTCTGTGTAAGCCCTGTGGGGCTGAATGCATGTGGGTGGTAACTGTGGTCCTGGTTTGCTTCTTTGGTCAAGGACCTGTCGGGTTCCCTGCAGGCCTTGGGGCAGCTCATTGGAAACTGAAAATTTGGCGGCAGCATAAAGTGAAATTATTAACAAAACCAGGGAACACTTGACAATTTGGACATGGTGACTTGGCTATAAGTTTAAATTTCCTGAAACTTGTGCCATTACAGTCTCACCTATAATATTGCATTAATGTAGGTTTTGGTATTGATACAGGTAGTTAAAATGACAAATGGACTGCGCTGCATTATATGAAAATGGTGTGCTGGTGATAAAGTATGAGAGCAACAATGAAATAATTGTTGTTATCTCAGTGGAATTACTGTAATTCCTTGTAAAGTAGTACAGATCATCTATTCGTAAATGTACAATATACTTTTAAAATCAAGATTGGCTAGTATTCTGATTGGCTGAAGAACATTAAGCCCTTTAAGATAATCAGAATGCTAGTGTTCAGTCATGGTACAGTAAACAACTGTAATATTCTGTTCCGGTGACTACATCATTAATTAGAGGCCAAACCGTTCAATGATCTGAACTGCAAAGTTCAAAGTCAACACATTACTGCCTTTGCTAAGTTTTTATTATAATAGGACATTACAGAACATTCTATAATTCAAACTGCATGTTTTGTCTCATTCATTTAAAATTCTATTGTTACAGGTCTTTCCCCTTATTAGAATTTAATACTTCATAAATGTACCTGTGCAATGTTCACTTGGATTGTAAAGTGTGATTATTCTCTGCAAAAGAATAATATTGCAACTTTTCTTTAAAAAAAAAAAAATTCTATTCAGTTATTTGTTAGTCTTCAAAATAAAAGACTAATATTGTAGCCATTTTGTATTCCTGTCTCCATGCACTGTCTAAAATATAATACGACTGTCTATATAGAAATATTTATGTTGTAACACTGTTTAATATTTTTTTCATAGGACCAAAAAATACAATGCTTCGTCTAGCTGTAAAGTTTTTCCCTCCTGACCCTGGTCAGCTACAAGAGGAATATACCAGGTAAAATATGTTTCAAAGTCATTACTGTTCATTAGTGGTTAAAACTGTGGAAGTTAGTGGAAGGTAGAATAAGCTCACCAAATAAGGTATTTTGTCTGTTACAGAAATAAAAGTTAGCTTTTAGGGCGGGTGGAGAGAGCATTTTTGGTTAGAAAGTCACATTTCTAACAGATAGGGGAAGCATATCTTAATGATTCAGGTGGTTGCTGGTGCTTGTGGCTATAAAAACGAGTGAAAATTGATATGAATAGATAATGGTACAGGTCAGCTGTGGCATTTTCTGGCTGCCAAACATGTCAATCATTGAAAGAGTTAGTTGTACAGAGGAGATGATCACCCTTTGTATTGTACATATTTATAATTGGTTTCTAGAAGGGTTAAGTGACTGATAAACATTTTAATAAATGGTTAATTGTCAAATTGTGAGAGTCCAACAGATTAGTAGATTACAGTATAGAACACCTTCTATTGATATGATTATCATCATATTTAGTATGTGTTACCTATGTCAGTAACATGCTTAAGATATCTATCAATAGTTTTTAAAAGGCTAGTAAATAATCTGTGAATGTACTTTGGTCCTGTCCCTTCATCACCAACAGGTAATGTGATTGGAGAGGTCTGCCTGTAACAGATCTTTCCAAGGATGTAATCTTGTCTGTCTGACACTCACCCACAGCTCTCACCACATCCTACTGTTGCATCATAGCATATGTCTTCCTCCTTCTCCTACCCCCAGCTGGCTTCATCTCTCCTTTCTGGTTACCCCCACTTCTCTGCAGTTTCCCACCACCTTTACCTTCTGTTTTTCCTCTCTTCACTCTGATTTTCCCCTCTCCTTCCACCAGCCCAAATCTGGGTCCTTCTCATCACCTTAGATAATGACTCAGGCTTGTAACTTGGGTGTCATATTGAGCTTGGACTTCTCTCTATGATATGGTCTTGTATCCAGGCTTTGTCTAAATTTTGTTGATTCTTTCTGCGTAACATCTTTTAGGTCGGCCTTTTCTGTTCCTCCTCACATCTAAAAGTCTCATCCAGGATCTCATCATGTCACATTTTGATTACTTTCTTTTCCTCTACTCTTGACAAATACAATCTTGCTCCGCTCCTCTCTATTCAGAATGCTGCTGCAAAGAGCATTTTCCTTGCCCGACGCTTTGATTGTGTCGCCCATCTCTTTTATCCCTCAACTGGTTCCCCCTTCTCTATTGCATTGAACAGAAGCTACTTGTTTTCCTTTGCCGGGCCCTTCCATATGTCTCCCTACCATCTCTCAGTCACTCTCAAAGAGTCAGTTCCCACCTGCGGTCCTCTCTGGAGGCCAGCCTCCATCATCCACTTTTTAAATGTCTAGTAAGCATCTTGGTACCATCTCCCATGATTCTCTGCTTTGAGTGTGTGTCAGCAGTAGGTGCGCATGCATGCAATATTGGAATCTTTTGAATAGCAGGGTCTGTCAGGGTCATGCATGTGTCCTGTAACACCATGGAATCCTGTGCAAAGCCATAAAGGATGGAGTCGCCGGGACTCTCACTCATACCTGTGGCAGCACGATGAAATCAGCTACTCTAATAGAGCATTGAATTAATTCCTTTTCACTAATTGGATGAAGAAATTTCTTTTCCATTTTTCTTCTCCTTCCTCAAGTTGCACGTTCAAAAAAAAAAAAAAAAGTCTGGTGTCCCTCCTCTTTCACAGTGGGATGAGGCACTTTGTGCCAACATTCATGTCTTATGGTGGACTCCAAACCATTAGGATTCAAACCCTGCCCATCTTGTGACTGCCTCATTACCCTCACTGATGGACACAGTCATTGCCATTTCTGCCTGGGGCAGAGCCACATCCTGGACAGGTGCTCAGTGTGCTGGTCATTTTCCTTGAGGACCTGCGAGTCCAGGCACTTTACATCTCAAATTACATCTGCTTCAGCAATCCAGGCAGGTTCACGTCAGATCCAGGGGAAATGACAACCACTCAAATGAAGCCAAATGAGTTGGAGTCAGCCAGCAATTCCTTGAGCAGACATCATGCCCTCGGATCGGGTGGTAAAAGGAATGAGTGAAGAGGATGGCGTCAAAACGAGTACCAACGATGTTAGTCTCAGCACCGGCACTGCTGACCTTGCTAATAGAACTGGCCACCTATACCCTTGTCACAGAAGGCTGCTGCACACAGGCAAAGCTGGACAGAGCATAAACATAACTCCAAATGCCATTTGGGATTATTCTGCGAGGAGGACATAAAACATAGCTTCTCCAGAACCACACCCTTCCAATCCTCCACCAAGGTGGACGTGTCACATGGAAAAGAAGACCTGGTACTAGCACAAAGGATCAAGCTGATCAAGAGCCCGAGATATGCATTCATAGAAGCACTGATGTCACCTCCGGAGATATCCCGTGTACCGAAGCAGTGACTGGCACTGCAGCCAGTACAGAGGCCATCTCACTGTTTAGCGATCCACTCCTTTTCTCCAGCACTGAGTAGGTATACTTCTCCCCTGTCCTCAGAGAATGCCTAAGGATGGAATTGGAGCTTGGAGCCCTGCCCCAGGTGAGGCACGAGGATATTGGCTGGCTAAGTACTGCAGGCAGGGACTGCTCCAGACAAGTCCAGGAAGTCCTGGTACATCCTGATACAACCACCAGAAAGATTTATTTGTTAACACGGAAACGGTTCTCAGTATAGGCAGCACAGCTTGGCCTGGACACTATGCAGGCATCAATACCACAGACTACTTGCCTCATCTGAAACACTCCATCCTTTTGTTCAGCTCCATTATGGTCCACCTTGCAAAGATCTCTGCGTGCCATCCACCTGTGCGGTTGTGCTGTCTTCTGCTACTTGATGCTATCTAAGTTCCTCAAGGGTTTATTAAAGACTTACTCACCATTCAGAAAACCTGCTGGTGCCTGGGGACCTCAGTGTTTTTCTCTTGAGACTCATGTGGCCTTCCTTTGAGCCCTTTTCATAATGCTTCTTTTTTCATCTCTGAAGACTGCCTTTCTAGTTGCTGTCACTTCAGTCAGGAGAGTGAGTGAGCTCCAAGCACTTCATGGCTTTCTACACAGCATTTCATAGGCACAAGGCAGTCCTGAAACTTCCCCCACAAAGAGGTCTCCAAGTTCTATTTGAATCAATCAGTTAAGGTGCTTGTCTTTTTCATGAAGCTCCATGATACATCAGGAGAGAAGTTATATACACTGGATGTTTCTAAAGCTGAATATTACTACATCAACAGAGCCAAGCTCTTCAGCCTTGTCTCCTGGGTTATTTCTGGCTGTAGCTGGGTGGTCCAAAGGCCAGGTCATCACATCACAAAGTGGATAACAGTGTTTCTTACTTTTACCAATTGGCTGGCATACCTCTCCCACTGACCATCAAGGCCAGCTCCGCCAGAGCTCATGACATCCTCTCCATGTTTCAGAAATGTGCCAATTTTTGGCATTGGCAAGGCAGTGATGTGAAGTAACGCTATTCTCCCTCCCCACCCCTAACTCTTGTCAAGCATTCTCCATTGAACCTAGCTGAGAGGGCAGCTGCCAAGTTCAGAAGAGCAGTACTACAGTCTCTGTTTGACAGCGGCAGCTGATACTTACTTCTCATGTGACCATCTGGAAGTTGTGCTACTGTCCAGTCACCTACACTGGGCTCCACACTTATACATACTCAAAGGAGAGAGAACTATTTCTTATCCTATAGTAACCGCTTCTTTGAGATGTTAGTGTCAATTTTGCAACCCGCCTTCCATCCCTGCTTTTGGAGAGCTCAGCTAACATGAGCTTTGAATTGCGTGGGAATTGGTTTAGGGGGATGGCCATTCCACCCTTTATGCCCTCACAGAAAAGCCTGAGGAGCCACAGGGCACATGCTCAATCCTGACAGCTACTATTCAGAAGCCTGTGATCTCTTGCACAGAGATGCATGTGCACCTACAGTGGGCTCTGCACTGACTACATCGAAGAACCTTAGTTATTCTAATACGAGTAAGTGTTGTTTTCCCCTACTGTAAATTGAGTGATGTGTACCTTGCAGGTTTTGTCATTGATCACCAACGAAAAGGGTAGTTTGCTCATTTTAGACTTTTTTTTTTAAGTGAGAAGTCAGTCAGTTGAGGTGGTCTGTTTCCATTCCAAATAAAGCTTCTACACAAAGTCCCACGCCATCTGGACAGTGATCTGAAGGATGGGCTGAGCAACTAGATTAAAGGCTCTGATGTTACTCCCGCAGATTGAATAGCAGATCAGTTTGTGGGTTTGATGGCTGAGGTTACATAGGGATAGTATCAATTCTTAAAACATAGATTGGAGGTAAAAATGCACTTATCACCAGGTACTTATTGGTGGGCTGGGATGATCTGCCTACTACGTTAAAGGCAGGGATGGGGGAAGGAAGACAGACAAAAGGTCTTAAAACACAAGCATTACACCAGCAGACTCATCCATTGCATTCAGTCCCATTTCTCCACAAGTACTGGTCTATTGGCTTGCCCAAAGTCTTTACTCACTGAGGAGTCCATAGTTTCTTCAAGTTGACAAACTCCAGTTGAAGTCTCAAGTCCAATATCACCTTTCCCCAGACTCCTCCCACTCTCAGCATACTTTGCTAATAAGATACTAGTAGCTGTGCACCTCCCCCACTGTGTGGGTAGGTGAAACCCATTGAACCGTGACCCAGATCTAATCTTGAAATGGGAACATACTTTCTAAAACCTGCTTTCTGGGAAGCCAAGGTTTTCAAAGTGCTTGGCTTTTCCTTTCTTTCATTTCCATGACAGTTGACTATCATACTGCTAAATTGCATTATGTGGCCAGATTGGTTGGGGATTTGAGGTAATCATGTTATTTACTACTTGTTTAATTGTATGTGATTGTCGTTGATAAGTGAAAAGTTCTGTTTTATGTACTTTTTGAAGCAAGTTTTTAGAAGCTGCTTATTGTGTAAGTAGTGTTGAGTTGTTTTCTTTAGCTCATCGAAAGATTATACTCTGCACTCTTCCTCTTTAGGTATCTGTTTGCATTACAAATCAAGAGAGACTTGGCAGAAGAACGACTAACGTGCAGTGACAATACAGCAGCTCTGATCGTCTCTCATCTTCTGCAGTGTTAGTATATTGGCTATCCCAGCATCAACTGATGTTGCCACTGCTAAACTGAACTAGATGATCTGTCAGGACACACAAGGCATTGCCCACATGTCAATAATTAAAAAAATAGTAAAACATGCATTTTCTATTTCACAAGTCTAATACTGATTAAAAAAAACAACACTGGTTTAACTGTAACCTTTTGCATACTGGATAATTGCCAAGCATACTGGATAATTGCCAAGGATTGACCAGTTTTCGTGGGGTTGGGAAGGAGGCCACTTTGCAGTGTTGTGCTTAAAAGCAAGATAGTTTTGGCTGCTGGAAGGGGGTCTGAGTCAAGATTTCACCTAGTTCTGCCTCCCCCTGCCAGTAATCTTGCTCATTTTTTGCCTGCTCTCCTTATCTGCCTCAAATTCTTCCAATGCCAGTGTCCAAATCAACCTCAGGTTACAAAGCAGCCTACATATGGAGGGCAGGCAGGAAGTGGAGGGAAGTAGATTAGGAGTCTGGCAAAACAAGAAAGAAGAGGCCTGATAATGAAGGCATTGTCCTTCTGGGGAAGACTTGTTGCTAGGAAGAGTCAGAGAGAAGGGAGAATTGGAAAGGCAGATGATGGGCTCCTGCTTGGAAGTGAGTGTGGAGGCTGATTGGTCATGGTTTCTATCTCTGTTCAGGGCCCTTGAGATGCTTGCTCTGAGAACCCTAAGGCTAGATTTTCAAAGGTATTTACATGCCAAAGTAACTTTGAAAATCTAGCCCAAAGGATTAAAGGAGACAAGCATTGACATATGTATTTACAGATCTTAAATATAAGACATAGGCGATGCATTCTTCCTTCCTCCCAGCACACTCAAAACAAAAATGTTTAAGAAACACCTCTTCAGACGCAGTAATAAAATGTGACTCCATTTATTGGAAAACCAAACCTATCTTACATAATGTCCAATGATTTGTGGTATGGAAACTTGCCAAGGATTTTCTAGCACTACCTTGTGTTTTTGAGAGAACTTCAAATCAACATGGAACAGCTAAATATCACCATCTGTGGCCATGTATCCTAGGATGCTGGAAAAGCAAAGATGACAAAGGAATATAAATGTTTGGGGCTTATTATATTTTCAAGATAATTCCTTTTAGCAAAGGTTTTGTTTAAAACTTTATGGTTTTGTAGGTCAGCCTAATTTTAAACAAGATACTTTCACGATATTTTTCATAACTATTTAAAAAAAATGTCTGATGTTAGATGACAATCCTTTTCAAAGCTTAAACTGAAATGTGTTTATCATGATTCTGCAAAACTTCTCTAAGCTTATATTTACAGATATGTGCATAGAACTTCTGGAAGTTCAACACTGACCTGTAAAAAGCCCTATTTGACCTCTGAGAAACCCAACATTAAAAATAATCTTACGCAGTTAGAGCAGTGTTTCTCAACCAGTGAGTCATGATTCCTGAATGGTGTTTGTCAGTGTCTCCTCTGAAATTCAATCAGAGGAGTTGCAAGGCTTTGAAAACTGTATTAGAATCTAAAAGAAAATCTTGTTTCTCCTTTCCCTGAACACCTCTTACTATTCAAGGTCAAGTATTCTCTGTCATCCTCTTGAAACACACATGCAAACTGCGTATTCTTATTACTGTTATCATTAATACATTTTTTTATTCTTACCTTTCTAGTAAAAGTAAGGGGAGATTGTGAAATATTTTATTTCAAATAAGGGAATGCCAGCCTGAAAAATTTGAGGAACACTGCATTAGAGAATGAGAAACATAAATGAATAAAATCAACTGTTTCTACACCAAACCATTTTTGAGTGAATTTTTGATGATCAAATATTCTTTAGCAGAATCTTTTTTAAAAGAGAAAACCCACCATTTTTTCAATTTCAGTTTTTCAAGTTTTTATCAATTTGATTAACGTAAAACTTGCCCAGAATATTCTCCTCATGCCTAAGAGTACCCATGAAAAATTTAAGGCATGAATGACCTTAATTATTATTTTTTAAAAAGTGGTAGGTATCAAAATACAGTGTTACAATATCTGACAACCTTAACTATGGAAGACCAGATCCTTCTCGGTGTTGACTCAGCTTTATGATACTTATTTGGCTCAAGTTAGTGCAGTCTTGTGGCTGCATTAATTTGTGCTGTGGGACTGATCTATTGAAGAGTGGCCATGCTCTTTGGAAAGTGCACAGGTAACTCAAGGCCAGCTTTGCAACTTCCTACCTTCGCAATTGTTCTGAGCCACTCTTTGGAGACTAGCATGCGGGCCATAGGACTTGTCTGCACGGAGACTGCACTGGATTAATTTAAATCTGTTTAAAACTAATTTAATTAAATGATGCAAAGTCCCATGTGGACCCTCATCAGTTTAAAACTGATTTAAATCAATTTAGTTTGCAGCTCTAAAATACAGGTGCAAGCTAAACACGAAGTCATATTGGTTTAACTAAATTGGTGTAAAATCATTTTAAACTGCCCTGTAGCTTTGTGTGTAGACCATACCTGAGTCTCAGCCATGGCTTCCTAATTCACAATATTGGAAGGAATTAGTCAGACATGACTTTTTAAAGATGAAGGTAACCTATTGATTGCAGTTTGTTCCTGTCTGTTATGTGAAAACTTGTAGATGTGGGAATGCTAATAAATTTCATATAAAAACAAATAAATAAGTTAAAATATTATGTAAATATTTTTATAAAAAGTTAGAATTGAGGATTATTAACTTTACTTTCTTTACTGTATTATTTTTTCTTTAAATTCTAATGTGTTCTATTACTTTTTATCATAGCTGAGATTGGGGATTTTGATGAATCTGTGGATCGCGATCACCTTAACACAAACCAATACTTGCCACACCAGGAAAGAGTACAAGGAAAGATCATGGAGTTTCACAGGAAGCACTTGTAAGTGCAGCTCATTGGTGGGCTTAAATGTTATAGTATTACCGTCTGCTGGTAAAACAGTACAGGGAAATTGAAAAGATGATAGTTGTTTGATGGAGTTCAAATATCATGGTGATGGGGGCAGTGTAAGAATCTAGATGCAGGAGCATCCTCCACAGCTAAAACAACCAGAATTGAACAAGTATTGTACTTATTTATGTGCTTAAAAAGTTCTAACACAGTTTGAGCTAATCAATGTGTATACAGCACCAAATGGTTATGTAACTGCTTTTTGTCAACTTACAATTTTACACGATGGCTTCTTCATATAGATAGCCTAAGCTAAATGCTGTTGGTAGGAGGAAGCAAAGCCACAATGATGGCATCAGTTTATACTCTAACCCATGCCAAACACGGTAGACTATAGCAGCCTCATTAGCAGTCACTTGTAACAGGTGCATATTTTCTTTTAAATGCCATTCATTTTTGTTAGCCAAATGAAATCTCATAAGATCTAATAATGTTTTTAACATTGGGGGTGGTAAGAAGATTAAGAACAACGATAACATGATGTGCACATGCAGTAACTTTACAATACATTTTTAATACATTATCATGATGGTCGTCTTTGTTTAAGGCCTTATGGTCTGAATAGTAATGATTTTAAATGAATTCCTTTTCAATTTTAATTTCTTTAAATACTTTATAATTTGAGTAAGCCTGCCTCAGAATTTCCAAATGCAGAATTTAAGGCCAGCTTGCCACTGGGTACATGGGATCTTGCTTATAATTCAATTATAAATGAATTACATAGTATGGACATTTTATACCCTGACGCATAAAGAGAATAAAATAATTGGAAATCTGTGGGACAGAAATGACCATAAATAGTAATTAAGAAGCACAGAAATCTGGCCCTGCATATTATGGGACCTTTAAAAAAGTATATTTGAGGTAATCAGCGTGACCACTTTCAAATACACTTTTAGCACAACTTCAAGATTTAATGTGAACACAGAATAGACAGGAACTGTAAAAACTAATGTTCTCTAGAAACAGTAACTCATTCACATTGCACGTGTTGTATAATAAGATATATATTTTTGCTTTTTGCTTGGAACATGGGCTGCTGAGACTTCTGAGCACAGAGCTGTTAATAAAAATTTCGTTGATAAGCAATTTTCAGCCTGTCACTGTTTTTAACCCCATTATGCGGGTTTGAGAGAGGTGATACATTAAACCATGAGAAAACTGACATTAGGGATCAATCCTGAAATGATTCGGAGATAGATTCCCAAATAGGTCATTCTCATCTCCAGTTTTATGATTCCATGATTATTGAGCTTTTGTTACTTTGGTTGCTGGTGTCAGATGTACAGATGTGCATTGAAAAAACTTTTATGTGAAAAATATAAATGAAACTTTATTTCAGTATTTGCAGTCTTCATTAGGTATTCCTTATACTCAGCACAGGGAAATTCAGGAAGTAGTGCAGATACTGATTTAACATCAACTTGTTATTTAGGAGATCTTCTTCATGAGCAACTTGTTCACAGCAAGGTGGGGTGTGAATCTGCCAGCTGAAGACTCTTTGTGTGACCTTTGACTTGAATTAACAGTTTGTTAATGTGCTTTGAACTAGTCCTCTTTAAAATGGGAACTGTGAGTGCGTGTCAGGAGGATCCACATGGATAGTTAGTGTGCGGCAGGCTAGTGTGGGATGGATTCACACCCCAGCTTGCTGCAACTAAGTGTTTGTATAGGCAAGCTCTAAACTAAAACTAGAAAGCTTTTAAGGGCAGTAGCTATATCTAAGACTGTGATGCATCTGGAAACATCAATACCACAGTCAATTGTTTGTTTTGATATAAAGTTCATTTTATTTTGGGCTGTCATCACTCTTCTCTTTTTCAGTTTTCTGTAAATGTTTGTACTGCCAAAACTTAACTATTGTAGAAGTTGTTGGGACGACATTAGTGTTCTGTTAGTACATCAGGGTGGGACATCTAGTATTTGGAAGGCCTGGGGAGGGGCATTTTGGAATGAGTAAATGAACATAATTTGGATGCTTTAAAAATGATAAGCTGGACTGTAATGACTATTCAAACTGTTATCTTGGGGTATTAACACTCCTTCTTGTGAAGAATGGCTTAGTTCACACCTGGAGACCTGGGGAGGTAGCACTGCTTTGGTTTTCTTAGCTCATTTTTTCAAGGTTATAGTCACATCCCTGCAGATTAGACTAGGTCTATACTACAGCCTATGTTGGTAAAATTTATGTTGCTCAGGGGTGTGAATATTTTACCCCAAGTGACATAAGTTTAATGGATATTAGTGCTCATGTGCACAGTGCTGTGTTGGGAGGAGAGTTTCTCCCACCGGTATAATTTCTCCTGCTAACGGAGGTAGGTTTTTTGTGCTGACAGGAGAGCTCCCTCCTGTCTGCATAGACTGTCTTCACCAGATATGTTGCAGCAGTACAGCTATATTAGTATAGCTGTGCCGCTTCAGCGTTGCATGTATAGACATGCCTGAAGAAACCATACGTGTTTTAATGAAAACTCAGATTCTGAAGTGATGGGATAATAATTGAATGCACACAATGCTGGCAGGTGGTGGGTGCAATGAAACCTATGCTAATTAAATGCTTTAATTTGATGGGTTCACTTTCAGTTATACCTTTTAGACTGAAATTTCATGTTCTTGCTCTGAGTCAGGGAGGGGATTATTTTCTGAAAGTTTCATCAAATAAGGTTTAGCTATTTTCAAGCTTAGGAGTTTAAAAATTGTTGTTCTAGTAAGAAAATAACAATGTGCCTTTTATTGGACAACTCTAGTGGCTTGGGCAAAGGTGATAGAATTTAGCAGGAACATAGTCCCTGGGTTGTAAATATAACTTTCATGGGGTTACTGAAAATTGGGATAATGAAAATTTGATTTATTTTGGCCAACTTGTAGGGATTTAATAAAATTTACTATGCACATTCACCCTGGATTACGTTAAACAGTAAAACAAACCATTCCCTGTCATTCCATTTGTGCAGTGCATGTGTGTGCAATACAAGTTGAAAACTGCGACTGACTCAGCACCGTTTTGAGATGTGATTGCATATGTGTGGATAACAAATGGGAGTGGAATTTTTGTTTTCATAGTTAGAAGTTTGAGATATGATCTGTGAAGGAGTATGCTGAAGGAAGCAGGGCTCTCAAGGAGTTTTACCTACTTCTGATTGATACAGAAAAGTGTATGTAGAATGAGAACATGATTTGCATTTTATTGATTGCACATATTACACAGAGCAAAGCATTCTATTGCTGTCTAGCAAAAAAATACTACAGAATTTATTTACTATATTTTTCTTTTTAAAAATATAAGAAATTTTGTTTAAAAAAAACCCCCTACATTTAAAAGGATGTTAATGTTGCAAAGGGAAACACTCAAGTAAGGAAATGAGAAAATTAAGATTACCTGTGCAATTTTGACTAGATCTTTTAAATCTCTATCTTTTCCTGGGAAATGTTTGTATAACAGATGTAATCTGTAACCATTTGCAAATCTAAAAATAAATGTGACAGTCTTCCATTTCTGTTCCCTTTATCTCATTGGTGTTGGGGATCCTTCATGTCTTTAGTCTGATTTCTGAAGTTCCCATATTTTCCCTCAGTTTGCACACATCTCACATTCATTTGAAGGAAAGAGATCTGAATAAGAAACTGAACCTTGATCTTCTTTCTGGCAGCACAGAGCACTAGTCTTCTTTTCTGTTCTTGCTTTCTCTTTTCATCCTTGTCCTTCATTTTTATTCCCCTCCTTTTTCTGCTTCTCAGCTTGCCTTATTTTTAGTGTTTCAGTATGTGAGATGATTGGTTCCTCCATGACACTGACTTTTGAAATAGCTTTTCTGGAGGCAACATTTCTGGTCTGACAAGGAGGAATGGGCTGTTACTGATAGGATGAGTTGTCTCCAGCTTTCTTGGCTTTCCTCTACCTCTACGTGTTATTTCCTTGTTTGGTGCAAAGTCTCCTGCATTTGAAGCTCCTGCTTTGCCTTTACCTGCCTGCCCCTGTTCTGAGTACAATATTTCTCTTCAGCATATCCAGTTGGCAACTTCAGTCTGGTTTTATATAACTTAATGTACGTACAGCAGGGCTCCATTCAGAATGTGGATTGTCCAGGAAAGTCAGAGGATATGTATACCTACTTGAACAGTGCTTAATTTCTTCAGGCTGATATTGTCCATGACTAGAGCTTCTAAGTACTATTGTAATTCAAATAATTAATACATGAGTTCACCCCAGCTTTTAAAACCAGTAGAATAACACAGTGCCTCGTAAAATCGATGCGGTGTTTCCAATAGCAATTCTATATCAAAAGAAAAATAAATGTTTTCACTGAGATAGGATTTTAAAACTTCTTTTGTGTTCACTGTGCTTCTTACCGAGTGATTCGTTTTTTGTTACTTGTAAAATACAGCTTCTACATTTAATCTTTCAGAGATGTTTACTTAGTGGCAAAATAAGCTATTAGTGGTACAGCTGTGTAGATGAGTACCTCCGCAAGATCCAAAGTTGACTACTTTGTATTCTGGTATATCTAAAGTCGCCAAATAGAGATTAGACTTCTCTTGTACTAGGCATTATACAAACAACACAAGGACAATTCCTGCCTCAGAGAGTTCACAATCTAGGATTTAAACTATACCCACTAAGTGAATATAGAAATGTTGTGGGTGGAGGGTGGGAAAAGAACAAGGTGACAGTAGAAGAGGCACAGTGGTGTTGGACTTGGTTGGTTATCTGGCTAGCCAGTAACCAGATCCTGACCCTTATAACAGGATTGTTTTGTGCTAAAGCCAGCTTCATTGAGGTATATTTGGATATAGGTTCTTGTACAGGAATCTGAAATTCTACTTTTCTCACCTATACAGCTTCAAAATTTGCAATGCTTTTGACTCTTCAAGCCATAAAAGTCTAAATTAATTATAGGTTTTAAAAACTGTATAAAGCACAGGACACTTCTCAGTATTTGGGTTTGAGTCTGATCTTCCTCATTACTGTATGGATATTGTGATAGTAAATATTTATTGTCTACATATGGATACAGCTGTAAGGGAACCTTTCATTGAAACCTACTGTACTGAAGGCAGTGCTCATTGGAAAACACTTTTAATTGGCAGGCTTTCATCCATTGACCTGGGGAAGCCTAAGTAGATTTATCTACTTAATGGATGAACAAAATTAGACCAGATTGTTTTCAGACCAGTCTGTGCAGATTAGTCTACAGCAAATATTGAAGGATAATTATTCTGAAACTGCTTCTCATTTGTAAACCTTTTCTGTGCAGTGTGAGCTGGTTGGTGTCATTCCCCACTTCAGAAAGATGGTTCCTTCTATTGTAGGTGCAGGCAGGTTTTGTATAGGAGATTCACTTTTTAAAAATCCTATTCTTTCTGACAGGCATTGTGTTCTTAACTTCATTAAATAAACTTGAATAGTTAAACACTGGTAGTTTTTATATGTAATAAAATAGTACTCAAGTTACTCACCACAGTTTGTGACTAGAAGTTTTATTGGATATATTCCAAATTTTCCAGCCATCATGTTGTCCTACATTTCTGTAATTTTATTTTTTACCACATGAAACCCTAACATCCTCTTTCTTTGACACTGGCATTACAGCAGGAATGAGTTTGGCCCATTGTGTTCTCAATATGCTTGAAGTTGGGTAACTTATGAATTTGTGGCCAAAATTTTTATTTCAAACCTTTTATCACTTATCCTGCAGAGATGCAGTTTAGGCCTAATCTGCTCACAAAAGTCATTCTGTTGTAATTATACTTTATATACAAAATTTACTTGTCTACATCATACCCAATTTGATGAAAAAAACAATATAGACTAAATCTTGAATGATATTGGACTCCTTTTGAACGTTTGAAATTTTTGTAGTTGGGAAAAACTTTTCAGGCTTTGCCATTGTGAAGATCGATTTTTTTCAAAGTTAATACAGAATAAAGCAGTAGAAACTATATTGAATATTTTAACACCTCATATTCTCCCAGAACCTGTGTGGCACAATGATTTTCATGTAACCACTTATAAGAAACATTTTAGTAAAAGTCAGAGAATCAAGATTGCTGCAGCACTTTCATATTTAAAAGGATTGTATTCTGAATGGGTTCTGTGGTTGCAGTGGTATTAATTTTAAAGATGGACAATACATGCAGTGAAGAGGTCCCTATTTCATAAATTCTATTTTAATTATTAGTCATTGATCTGAACATATACAACAGAAAAATATTAATTTTTAGAAATAGAACAAAGATGTCTGGTCTTAATGGTAACTGTAAACTGTTAGGAATAGGCATCTTTAAGGAGGGAGACTAGAAGAGGGAGAAGGTATTGCAGGAAAATATTCATTTATTTAATGCTCCTGTTATGCTTGGCAGAGGGTAGTACACAAAAATATACACATCATACCTCAAATAGCATACAGTCTATTTTAGAGGAATAGAATAGAATATCTTTTATATGGGGAGAGCAGTTCCCTGGAGAAATTTTTTTTAAAGCATTTTTTAACATGGCATACATAAATCCAACCTGTGTTGGGGCAGTCCTAAGCAAAAATTGATGAGTTCCTTTCTTTTTTCCAAGCCACTACCTTCCTCCATCATCCAGTTTCCTTCCATTAAACTGTTGTGTGAAAAACTCCATTGATTGTATTTTTTTGTATTCAGAGCTCTAATGCAGATGGCAAAGACAGCACCTGATCAGTAATAGTGTTATATTAATTATTGTGGATCTTGTAGTATAGTGTTATGCTGTGGAACCTCTAAATTTTGTGGTTGCTTTTGTCAGTCAGTTACACCAAACTCCAGTTATAATCAGAGCCTTGTGTATTCTACAGCATGGTAGGACCAAATTGTGTGGCAAGAACCCCTAAATTCCATGGCAATGGTTTTTTTTATTCAGGCTTCCTGAAATATCCTTAATTCCCATCTCCATGAGGGTTGCCACCCTCAAGCTCCCAAACAGCTGTGGCTCACAGTTGAAAATACTGATTAACATACATTTGGCAATCATTATTTTTAGCAGCTGTTACTTTTGTAGATTGTGTTTTTCAGTGTGTTTTCTGGGTAGCCCACATCTATTGGTCCCAGCAGCTCCTTTCCTCAGTATATATCATGGAAATGGGGAGCTTGAAGCCAGCTTCAGCAGCTCATCTTCTTTGCTTCCTGGGTCTTGTCTGTCTGTTGTGGTGTTCATGTTCTCCTGGCAAGCTCAGCTGGTCAGTGTTTACTTCAGGTTCCACCCACTCCCTGGCTGCAAACTGGACCTGACTTGTTTTCATGATGCCCTGCTGCTATGCTCTATGGAGGGGTGCACTGTAATCTAGTTGACTCTCCCTTATGCGGAAAGACTGAAAACAAGAGAAAATACAGGCATATTTTGGCAGTGCAGAAAAATGGAAAAAAGTCAGATGTTTGGCTGCAGGAAGCTGACTGATTCCATGGCAAAAAATGCTGAATTCTGTGACTGCAGCATCATGGAATCTACTGGGCCCTGAGTGAGATAAATAGTGCAGTTCTCACCTCTGAACTGTTATGTCAGGGTTTCTGCAAACTCAGAAAAAATGTGCTCCATTGTTTTTCACCATTATCTCAGCAACCTTAAGGGGTAGAAAGTAATATTTTAAAAAGAGAGATCTATGGTTTTGGATTACAGTTCTATGGCAATGGGGTGAATTCTCCGACCACAGAATCATGGAATGCATAGGGCCTGATTATATTAGGTATTTTTAGATTGATTTTTTTTAAATGAAGTGCATATGCTTTGAGTGTACTGTGTATACATAATTTCACACAGTGTTATCCGGATAATAACTAATTCTAATCTAATTCTGTAATCCCATTTCAGACTGTCCTGTGTTGTTGCAACATTTGCTATGTTTCTGTCATGCTATTGTGCAATACTCTCCATTTCCTCCTTGTATTCTGTGTATATCAATGTATACCTCAGCAAGAAATGAAACTGAACAGTATTCCTGTTTAGACTTGTTGATCTCCTGCTAGTTTTTGAGTCAGATCACCTTCATTCCAGTATTCATTTTCTTCCCTATATTAATATCCCCCAGATATATTTTGTTAGTCATTTGATACTGCATGTTAGTCATATTACAAAGGCAGCAATAATCCTTT
The DNA here is from genome assembly GCA_007922155.1 of Mesoclemmys tuberculata. Lineage (NCBI taxonomy): Eukaryota > Metazoa > Chordata > Testudines > Chelidae > Mesoclemmys > Mesoclemmys tuberculata. The sequence continues at coordinate 46,728,815 of ML675649.1, read as the reverse complement.
CATGGAGTGACATTGTCAGTGTAAATTAAGCAGACAATTATTGTTTAGTTCTAGACACGGGGTGGGCAAACTTTTTGGCCCGAGGGCCACATTTGCATATAAAAATTGTATGGTGGGCCATATAGAGGGGGGAGCTGTACAGGGGGAGTGGCTGCCATGTGGCGCTGCTTGGGGCTGGGAGTGGCTGCCATGCGGTGCTCCTTGGGGCTGGGAGCAGCTCCAGTCAGGGTACTGCTAGGCCCACAGGGTGGGAGAAGAATGGGGATGGAAGGAGCGAGGGGGGGAGTAGCCACCACGCTCCAGCCAGGGCGCCACTGGGCCCACGTGGTGGGAGGGGGAGTGACCGCTGCCTCGCTGCACAGCTTGTTCCACAACCTTTCCGTGGACCACCAATTGAGCTGGAGGGCCTGATGAAAAGCTCAGATGAGCTGTTGTTTGCCCACCCCTGTTATAGACATACAGATTAATTACTTTGGACCTTTTGAAAGTATCATAAAATCATGTTGTTTTTAATATTCCATAATGTTTATGCTTTTTTTCCTTACTGTAGGGGCCAGACACCTGCTGAGTCAGATTTTCAGGTGCTTGAAATTGCCCGAAAACTGGAGATGTATGGCATTAGATTTCACTTTGCATCTGACCGTGAGGGGACGAAAATTAATCTGGCTGTTTCCCACATGGGCATATTGGTATTCCAGGTAGGTTGGGGAAATGATACCAGATATGTACATCTTCCTTTTGATTATAATGGCTTAAGTAACAGATAGTCACTTCAATCTACAGCTCTCTTCTGACTGTTTTTAGTAACTGACCTTAAATCATAGAACCATAGAGTTAAAAGGGATTGTGAGAGTCATCTAGTCTAAATCCCTGGCAAGATGCAGGATTTTTTGTCACTAAACCATCTAAGACAGATAGATGGCTATCCGGCCTCCTTGTGAAAACCTCCTGTGAAGGAGCTTCTATAACCTCCCTAGGCAGCCTGTTCCATTGTTCTACTGTTCTTACAGTAAGGAAGTTTTTCCTGAGATTTAATCTGTTTGCTATGCTGTAGTTTGAACAGATTGCCTCTTGTTCTGTCCTTTGTGACAAAGGAGAACAACTTTTCTACATCTTTTTTATAGCAGCCTTTCAGGTATTTAAAGATTGCTATCGTGACCCCCTTAATCTCCTCTTTTCCAAACAAAACATACTCTGTTTCTTCAGCCTTTGTTCACATGGCTTGCGCTCCATCCCTTTGATCATCTTTGTCACTTGCCTCTAGATCCTTTCTATACATTAATGACCAAAATTCGAGACAGTACTCCAGCTGAGGCCTAACCAGCACTGAGTAGAGAAGTACTAACACATCCCATGACTTTCATGCTATGCCTCTGGTAATCCAACCTAAAATTACATTTGCTAATTTTGCAGCAGTATCGCATTTCTGACTCATGTTGAGGTTGTGATCCACCACACCTCCCAGATCCTTCTCTGTAGTGTTGCTGCCAAGTTAGTTATCCCCCAATTCTATATTTATTCATTTGGCCTTTCTTCCCTAAGTGTAGCATCTTACATTCGTCTTTTTTGAATTTCATTTTGTTGTCTATAGCCCAGTTCTCCAATTTATCAAGATCCCTCTGAATTTTAGTTCTATCCTCCAAAGTGTTGGCAGCCTCCCCTAGCTTTGTGTGATCTGCAGATTTGACTAGTACGCTCTCTATTCCTATATCCATGTCATTAATAAAGCTATAAAACAACACCGAACCCAGAACAGCTCCCTGTGGAACCCCACTTGAGACCTCTCTCCACTCTGACGTCATTCCACTAATAGTTACTCTTTGTTTGCAGTTGTTTTAACCAGTTATGTATCCACTTAATGGTACTTCTGCCCAGTCCTTGTTTCTCCAGCTTATTTATCAGAATGTCGTGTGGGACTGAGTCAAAAGCCTTGCTGAAGTCCAGGTATATTATGTCCACTACATTCCCTTATCCACCAAAAACTACCTAATCCCTGTCAAAAAAGGAAATCAAGCTGGTTTGGCATGATTTGTTCTTGGTAAATCCATGCTGGAAGCTAGTGATTATCCCTTTATCCTCCAGGTATTCGCAAATTGAACGTTTTGTACATGGCTCTAGTAGCTTCTCAGATATCAAAGTCAGGCTATGATTGGTCTCTAGTTCCCTGGCTCCTCCTTTTTAAAGATGGGTACTACGTTATCCCTTCTCCAGTCTTCTGGGACCTCTCCTGTCAGCCATAAGATTGCAAATATTATTGCCAGTGGCTCCGACATTTCTTTAGCTAATTCCTTCAGGCACTGCTGATTTGAATTAATTCAAACTGGTCAGAAGATTTCTGATGTGTTCTTTACTTATCCTGATCTACATCCCTTCCCCATTACTGTCTGATAACTTCGCTAGTTAAGTTATTTTTTGTGAGAAGCAAAGTAGGCACTGAACAGCTTTGCCGTCCTATTATCTTCTGTTACCAGCTTACCTTCTGCATTGAGCAGCGGACCCCCACCGTCCTTGATTTTTGTTTTTTTTTTTGTCTGACATGTTTGAAGAACCCCTTCTTGTCTCTAACATTCCTTGCCAGCTGTAACTCATTCTTTGCCTTGGCTTTCCTGATTTTTTCCTACACACTTGAGCTCTTCCCATGTATACTTCCTTGGTGACATGCTCCTTCCATTTCCTGTATGTATCCCTTTTGGTTTTAAGATAGCTTGAAAAGCTCCTTGTGCAGCCACATTGGCCTCCTGTGGCTCTTTTATTTTTCCTCTGCTTCAGAATAGCCTGAAGTTGAGCCTCTAGAATTACATCTTTTAGGGACTGCCAGACCCCTTCGACTCCTTTTCTTCCTAATTAGTCTTTCCATGGGACCTTGCCTACTGTTTCTCCGTGTTGCTTGAAATCCACTTTTCCGAGGTCCAGTGACCTTGTTTTGCTGTTCTCATGTGCTCCTTTCCATAAGATCTTGAATTCTATGAGATCATAGTCACTTCTTCCCAAGTTCCCAATCACCTTCCTGTGCACAACTAATTCATCCCTGTTGAGTGATTCAAAATGGATGACCTCTTAGTTGTTCCAGACTCAAAGTGGATGACCTCTTAGTTGTTTCTTCAACTTTTTGAATCAGAAAGTTGTCCCTTACACAAACTAAGGATTTGCAGGGCGTGTTATGTTTTGCTGTAATAGTCTTCCGATAGATATCAGGGAAGTTAAAATCCCCCATGAGTACTATTTTGTGTTAGCTAATCTTGTTACCTGCTTGTAGAATGACTCATCCACTTCCTCTTCCCCAGCATAACATCACTACTGTTCTTTTTTCCTTTTTTTCCTCACCCGGATGGTGAACATAGTCATTTAGACCCCAGATTTGATGTGACTTAAAAATATAACTCAGATTTGTCTGATGGGTTCTAAACGAATGGGATCAAAATTCAGTATTAGAGCTGTATTCTGAACATTGAGGGTTTCCTTTCTATTAATTGTGATCAAATTATATTAAAGTAAAACTTTCAAGTAGTGCTTTCCAGAGGATAGATCAACAAATTTAAATGTGCAGGCTTATTGAGAAGTGCATCAACTCAACTGGTGAATTAAATCCTAGAGCAATTCTGCAATCTTGGAATTTTTACCGTAATTTCCTTTGAATTAATTATATACTATTTACACCGAGAGAAACACTGGCTGATGTGTTGGGGTGATATCGTTTAGAGTTGGGATGAGTTGTTGTTTGGGGGGAGGAATGAGCTGATTGAAATTTATACTTGAGTTGTAATTTTGAACAATTGGCAGGATGCTCAGGGATTGTGGATGAGCACTATCATTCTAAATTGAAAGAAAATAAATAAGTGTGCACACCTGGACTATCCAAATCAAAAAAATGTTAATACCTTCATCTATCTGGGAGAAAAGCTTGCTTGTTCATTTTCTTATCTCTTCCTAGATCTATTACCTCTTAACAGCATCTCTTCAAATTTCTGGCAATTACAGCATCCCTTCCATTCAGTTCACATTTTAAGCTTTCTTTCACAACCATAAAAGTTAGAAAAAATTTTAAAATGAAAGCTGAGATTCTGCAGGTGTTAAAATCATAGAAGATTACGGTTGGAAGGGACCTCAGGAGGTCATCTAGTCCAACCTCTTGCTCAGAGCAGGACCACCCCCAATTAAATCATCCCAGCCAGGGCTTTGTCAAGCCATACCTTAAAACCATATAAGGATGGAGATTCCATCACTTCCCTAGGTAACCCATTCCAGTGCTTTACCAGCCTCCTAGTGAGAAAGATTTTCGTAATATCCACCTAGACCTCCCAAACTGCAACTTGAGACCATTGCTCCTTGTTCTGTCATCTGCCACCACTGAGAACAGTCTAGTTCCATCCTCCCTGGAGCCCCCTTTCAGGTATTTAAAGGCTGCTGTCAAATCCTCCCACATTCTTCTCTTCTGCAGACTAAACAAGTCTGTTTCTCTCAGCCTCTCATAAGTCATGCGCTCTAGCCCCCTAATAATTTTTGTTGCCCTCCGCTGGAATCTTTTCAATTTGTCCACATCCTTTCTGAAGTGGGGGACCCAAAACTGGACACAGTACTCCAAATGAGGCCTCACCAGTGCCGAATAGAAGGGAACAATCATTTCCCTCAATCTGCTGGTAGTGCTCCTATTAATGCAGCCCAGTATGCCATTAGCCTTCTTGGCAATAAGATCACACTGTTGACTCATATCCAGCTGCTTATCCACTGTAACCCCCAGGTCCTTTTCTGCAGAACTGCTGCCTAGTCAGTTGGTCCCCAGTCTGTGGCAGTGCATGGGATTCTTCCGACCTAAGTTCAGGACTCTGCATTTGTCCTTGTTGAACCTCATCAGATTTGTTTTGGCCCAATCCTCCAATTTGTTTAGGTCACTCTGTATCCTGTCCCTACCCTCCAGTGTATCTACCACTCTCCCTAGCTTAGTGTCATCTGCAGACTTACTGAGGGTGCAAGCCACCCCATCCTCCAGATCATTAATGTTGAAGAAAACCAGCCCCAGCACTGCCCTTAGGGCACTCTGCTTGTTGCCGGCTGCCAGCTAGACATGTAAATGGCACCTGGGAAACTCAACCCAAATTAGCAGATAAATGAGGTTTTGCAAGGCTGCCCTTGGGCACAATGAACTACGGAAAGTTTATAAAAAACAAAACAAAAATACCTCCCTAAAATTTATTTATACTATAGAGTACTTGATATTGTCCTTCAATACCTGCTTGAAGACCATACATTTTCTATAAATCTATGAATGATACTGCAAAGCTGATAAAGCCTGATCAAAGGAATAAATTGACCAGAAAAGAGATTTGACTACAATTAATTGTGGAGGCAAGGAAGGGCATTTGTTGCTGTTTAAGGTGTAACTTGATAATGTAAAATTTCTTGCTGGCCATAGGTAATTTTATCTCTCATTTAGGGTACCACAAAAATCAACACCTTCAACTGGTCTAAGGTCCGTAAACTAAGCTTCAAGAGGAAAAGGTTTCTTATCAAGCTCCACCCAGAGGTCCATGTAAGTCTAGCCACACTTATTGCCATGGCACTGTTTGAAACAGTCTCTTAAATGTCAGTAGAAATGCTTCAGTCTGCAATTTTGTAAAGCAAGTAGATTTTTTTAAAAATGCCCTAAAGGATACTTTTTGGCTCCAGGGTTCAGTTATGCTGCATGATGGGAAGGGAAACAAAGCTCACAAAAGAGGTCTATTAGGGTTGTGTGACAAGGATGAGAGGCTATTAAGCACACCTACCACTAGCTGTGCAGTGGCTGGCCAATTCTATTTACAGTGAGGATGTGTGTTGTCAAATATGCAAGACTGAAGGAGACATGGCCAGCCATAAGGGGTAGCAGCTATTGTGCAGACACTGTGTATACCATGAGCCCAGAACTTTGGAACTCAAATATGTGACAGATTGCCACATGGGATCTAATAGTGCTAGTTTCAGCTTGCTGCTTGTTTCTTTCTGTGGCTTTAATGTGCCGCTGAGTGTTACGTAGTATGCAATTACGGCAGCTGTGTGAGTCATGCTACCTATTGCTGGAGTAAGGGTATGAGAGGTCCATAAAAGAGCAGGCACTCCTTTAAACATTTGCTGTGTAATCTGTAGGGTTTGAGGCCTGAATTTGCTTCAGATTCTTGGGCTCCATGTGGTTGCCAGATTATAGACTCTGCACCCCATTGCTAACCACATATGCAAGAGGAGAATGTGGCATGTTTACTCCAATTTTCAGTCCACTAAATTTTTTGCAGTAAACTGTTTCCTTCTGTAGGTTTTTCATGGAAGGGGATAAACAGAAATATCCAAAACACAAGGCCTGATAGGAATGGAAGACTTGTGTTATAACATATTGTTCCATTTTTAAGATTAAAGTGACCCAACTCCATTTTAGATTAATAGAAATGCAAACTTGTTGGGCCAGGATGTGGAACATAAACTGCTTTGTAACTGCACCCTGCCTGGCCCTGTCAGGGATTCCTATGATAACCAAAGACTGCATGTGTCTCAGGACTCTCTGGCACCAGGAGAATCACCAAGACTTACTAACACTGGGAGAATCCCAGCAGATGTTGAGTACTGGAAACACCACTATACAATCAATATGCAATCAATATGTGGCCTGTAGTCTTTGTTAAATCGATATGGGCCCTCTGTGACATGAAACCCAGTAAACTCCATTTTAAATTAATGTTAAGACGTATAACAATGAATGGTCCTTTGTCAACAGCAAACAGCTCGTAGCACACACATCCGAGACCAAAGAGTGAATCCATAGAGATGGCACAAAGTGCCCTAGCAGGAGGCCAGACGTCTGGCATGTAGCTGGGCAATAAGGAAAGATAAGATCACGTTTGGCTATGTCAGGTCACAGCCCCCGATCGCCTCATCACTCTTAGAAACTTCATAATTGGCTAATAAGCGGGTGTATGTGCTGTGTGGAAGAGAATAAAAGGTGATCATAAATAGGAAATAAACGAAGCAGTCTAGCATCTTAAAGAGGGCGTCAGAATCGCTTTACGTGGAAGGACTGGTCAACCTACCCGTCTCTCCCCAGCTCGCTGCTCAAACTTAAGTATAGGGTCTGTGGCTGCAAAACCTGAGTGTGACTGTATATTCCACTCAGATGCAAACTCAGGAATTGTGAGTGTGACAGTATATTCCACTCAAACACAAACCCGGGAAGCAAACTAGATAATGTAGGATTTGTTGCTTTGTCGCTGACAAACCCACTGATGCAGTTTGTGTAAGTATAATTGTGTAAGTATAACCCTATAGTATAAGTTAACCCTATAAGTATAACTGTATAGTTGTAATTGTGTTATAAGCATATCTGACTCTGAGGCTGCTTCAGGGTCTCCCGGGGGGGAACAGTTGTCGGGCGAGTCAACGCACCCATAAAGTGCCAGAGGCCGTGGCGCAGTTAACCCCAGGCTGGCCTCAAGGACAGTGGCCGACCCAATGGCCTTATTGGGCCCCATGTGGCCTCCAGGTGGGACCTGGGCCCCAATCCATTAAATCGTCGGGTGTGCAGTCAAGACCTCTTGTACAGGAGAAGGCCCATCAGCATCACTCCTCAGCGGGTATAACCTTTCACCAGGAGGTGGCACACCACTGCAATCCTTCTCCTCACCTGATGAGGCAGCCTTCCAGGACCGTGCTGTGCTACTGGATGATTTCAGGGCACACCAGGAGCTGCTCAAGAGGGTTGCCTCCAACTTGAGGCTGAAGGTGGAGGAGCTAAAAGAGGTCGCAGATAGCCTCTTTAATGTGCTGGCGGCGGCTGCCCCAGCTCGAGTGGCCCTCCCAGTCCATGAAGGGTTCCTTAAGATTGTGCAGGTCCTGTGGCAAACCCCTTCCTTGGTCGCCCCGATGTTGAAGGTGGCCAAGAAGGAATATTACGTCCTAGCCAAGGGGTCTGAGTATTGTTCACCCACACTGCACCGGGAAACCTGGTAGTAGATACTGTGAACTAGGGGGATAGGCAGGGTCAACTCCCAAGAACGAGGACAATAAGAAGTTGGACTTGTTTGGGAGAAAGATTTATTCAATGACAAGATTTCAATTTAGGATTGCCAACCAGCAGGGTCTCCTGGGCAAGTATAATTTCAATCTGTGGGACTCCCTCAGACGGTTTGCTGAGGCCCTACCCCAGGACCAGGCCACAGACTTTAACACTATCATGGATGAGGGGACCGCGGTAGCTAGAGCAGTGTTCCAGATGTCCTGGGATGCTGCTGACTTGACAGGTAGGGCTATAGCCTCTGCCATTTGTATGCGAAGGTGCTCGGGGTTGCAGTCCTCGGGGCTGTCCCAGCATGTTCAGCAGTCCATTCAGGACCTCCCCTTTGATGGGTCGGTCTTATTTTCGGACCAGACTGATGCGAAGTTGCACTGTCTGAAGGATTCCAGGGTCATGCTTTGCTTTCTGGCCTTTACATGCCTCAGTTTTCTAGGCATCAGGCGCAGCAGCAGCCAAAGTCTCAGCCCAGACCTTTCCAATCCTACGGACAGCAGGACAGAAATAGGGGATTTAGAACAGGGAATCAGCCCCATAGCTTGTCCTCAGCTCCCCAGCAAGGGCCCCCCAGGTGGTTGGGTAACCAAAGGAGACCATTTTGATAGTGTGCCCGAAGGTGGTGCCCTGACTTGTCTGGATCCATCCCGCCCATTCCTAAACAGGCTAAGGCCCCTCTACCCCAAATGGACCAAGCTAATTTTGGTCCGTTGGGTCCTTGGGTTAGGCTTGTGGGGCTATGTCCTGCAGCTTACGACCACCCCTCCCCTCCCCCCAAAACAACCATTCTCCTCCGTCTCTCTTCAGGGACCCCTCTCATGAGCAGCTCCTCTTACAGGAGGTGGACTCCCTCCTCAACCTGGGAGCGGTGGAAATGGTCCATCAAGGCAGAATGGGGAAAGGGTTCTATTCGAGGTACTTCCTCACCCCCAAGGCGAAGTGGGGTCTGAGACCCATATTAGGCTTGCGTCGTCTAAACAAATATGTCAAGTGCATGGCAGTAGTGGCAGCTCACCTGAGACGAAAAGGTGTACAAATTCTTCCTTATCTGGACAATTAGTTGCTCAGAGGCAAGTCCAGGTCCCAAGTGCAGAACTGCATGACCCTTACTTGCTCCATGTGCCACAGGCTGGGGCTATTCATAAACGAACAAAAGTCCACATTAACCCCAGTGCAACGAATAAAGTTCATTAGGGCCACCCTGGACACTTCCCAGGCCAGAGCCTTCCTGCCTCAGCCATGCTTGGAGGCGATGGTCTCTGTCATCTCCCAGCTGCACTGATGCCCCATGACAACAGCCAAACACTACCTGCAGCTGTTAGGTCACATGGTGGCCTGCATGTAGGTAGTGAGACTTGCTCGCCTGAGACTCAGACTGCTTCAGGCAGTATATGTTCCAAGCAGACACCCACTGGACCAGGTGGTCATAGTTCCCCAGCCCATCCTAACCTCCCTAGACTGGTGGTGGACTCCCTGGGCAGTGCTGAAAGGTGTTCCACTGAGAGCCATTCTCCTAGTGTGTAGGGCATTCCTCTGGTTCCTGACAGGCAGGCAGGTGCAGGTGCTGACGGACAACATCGCAGCCATGTTTTATGTAAACAGGCGGGGGGATCATGCTCCTCAGCCCTCTGCATATAAGCTATCCATCTGTGGGACTGTGCTGTGAGGCACAATCTCCACTTGATGGCTTCTCACCTTCTGAGCAAGGAGCAACAGAGCAGATCACCTCAGCAGATCATTTCTAACCCGCCACGACTGGTTGCTACACCCAGAGGTGGCATCTATGATCTTCCAGAAGTGGGGTGTTCCCCAAGTGGACCTGTTCATGTCGGCCTGGAACAAGAAGTGTCCATGGTTCTGCTGTCCTCAGGGTCGAGAGACTGAGTCAATTTCCAATGTGTTCCTCATGAATCGGATGGGGAACCTCATGTACGCATTCTGGCCCATTCTGCTCCTGTTCAGGGTCCTGCTGAAAATAAAAAGGGACAGAGCAGATGTCATACTGATCGCTCCAGCCTAGCCGAGGCAGCACTGATTCAGCATATTTCTGGACCTTTTGATCACCCCACACCTGGAGCTCCCGAGGCAGCACGACCTTCTATACCAAGACCATGGTTGTCCGTTGCATCTGGACCTGGACTCCCTGCACCTCTCGGCCTGGAGGCATTGTGGCTGATGGAGGGAGAGAGAGTCTGCTTGGTGCAGGTCCAGCAAGTCTTCTACACAGGTCCTGTATCAGGCTAAGTGGCAGTGGTTTACCTATTGGGCGGAGTCCCAGGGTATCCTGCCTAGCATGTTGCCTACACAGGCGATCCTGGAATACCTGCTCCAACTAAAGCTCCAGGGTCTGGCACTGGCCTCGTTGAATGTTCACCTGGCAGCCATTTTGGCCTTCCATCAGCCGCTAGAGGGGAGATCACTGTTCTCCCATCCCTTGTCGGTCAGGTTCCTCAAGGGAGTGGAGAAGCTTTATCCGCAGATCTGTGACCCGGTGCCTCCCTGGGATCTCATTCTGGTCCTTTCAAGACTCACAGGGTCCCCCTTCGAACCCATGGCTTTATGCCCTCTGCTTCTGCTTTCATGGAAGGTTGCCTTCCTGGTGGCCATTACCTCAGTTAGGAGGGTCTCCGAGATTAGGGCCCTGACCTCAGAACCCCCTTATACGATGTTCTATAAGGACAAGGTTCAGTTGAGGCCACATCCAGCCTTCCTGCCCAAAGTGGTGTCCCAATTTCATTGTAACCAGGATATTTTTCTCCCTGTGTTTTTTTCCCAAACCTCATGGCTCAGAGGAGGAGAGGAGATGGCACTTGCTGGATGTGAGACAAGCCCTGGCCTTCTATACTGAGTGTACAAAGCCATTCCAGAAATCGACGCAGCTCTTCATCACAGTGGCTGGACCAGATGAAAGGTTCACCTGTCTCCACCCAGTGCTTCTCCTTGTGGATTACATCATGCATCAAGTTCTGCTACGAGCAGGCGAGGATGCCTCTTTCAAGAACCATCACAGCACACTCAACCAGAGCTCAAGCCTCTTCTGCAGCCTTCCTGGAGAGAGTGCCCCTGCAGGACATCTGCAAAGTTGCCACCGGTCATTGGAGCATCCCTTCACGTCCCACTACGCCATCGTCCAGCAGGCGAGAGAGGACACGGGATTCGGCAGAGCAATGCTGAAGGCAGCTCACCGGTAACTCCGACTCACATCCAAAGGTATTGCTTGTTAGTCACCTATAGTGGAATGGACATGAGCAAGCACTCAAAGAAGAAAACAAGGTTACTTACCAGTAACTGCTGTTCTTCGAGATGTGTTGCTCATGTCCATTCCACAACCCACCCTCCATCCCTGCTGCTGGAGTTGGCAGAAAGAAGGGACTGAGGGGGCGTAAGGCTGGCAGTGCTTCATATATCGCAGCATGTGCATGAGGCTCCAGGGAGCACCAGAGCTGGCCCTATGGGATCTGCTAAGGGGAAAAAAGTTCTGGATAACTGGGCACGGAGGCATGCACGCAGCTATAGGGGAATGGACATGAGCAGCACATCTTGAAGAACAGCAGTTACTGCTAAGTAACCTTGTTTTTTAATATTGAAGCTTATGTCAGAAAGTAGTTTGCATATTTGATTTCCATAGACAGCTAATTTTTTTCTGGTAAATTATGGTATGAGTGTTGAGGAATTCCATTTCAGCTGAGTGTTGCTACTACTTAAGAGCTATATCTACCATACTTGTGGATACATTTTGAGTACTTCTCAATGTATCTGAAGAAAAGCAAAAACAATTTAAGTATCAGACTGGAACAGATCAGTGGTTCATGTAGTCCATTATCCTGTCACTAACAGTGATCAATGCAAGATGCTTCAGAGGAACATGAAAAAAACAAAATAATGAATCTAAGCATGGAGTTCTGTTCCATACAGAGGGACTTCTTTATGACTATGTATCGTGTGTGTCTATCCGTCCAGGAGAATGAAGATGGATGAACCTTGTAATTTTTATCCTAACTAATGTATTTTTAGATGCTATTCATATAATGCTGTTTTGAAATTTACTGCATTATGTGCCTAAATAACTGGATTACTGCAGGATATTACTACGTGAGTTTAATTGTAGTGATCCTCGATGAATCATGTAGTGGGTTGAAGAGCCGGTGTGTAGAGACTTCAGCCCAGGACATTTGGTTTCTACAGGAATAGCAATTGTACATAAATGATTTGGAGAAGAGGATTGGTCTGAGTGCACGAAGGACCTCAGGGAGCTGGTATTGAAGTAAGTTGTCTTGATTCAAACAATCAGTCAGGACACCATGTTCTGCGTAAACAAGCAGGAAGTAAAATGAGCGTGCCTCTTGTGTTGGGGAACACCATTAGTATGAGTGGGCAGTCTACTGTATGACACTTCTTATTGTCACTCAGCAGAAAAGGAAAACAAGATTGCAGAAAGGCTAAGTTGCTTGGTGATGGACTGTTGCAAATATTTCTTGGGTCTTCCAGTGAAGACAGCTGGATCTGCGAGCCCCTCATCTGATCAGAAAGACTTACCTGCTTTTGCTTCTGGCATTGAGAAATTTATATATGTCATCTTCTGTAGTACCTGTGGTCACAGACAGCATTTCCCAAACTCCTGATAGCTGAGCCTTCTCCAGGAAAACAAAACCAGTGATAAACTCATTCAGCCATCATATCAGCATCATAGGGGGAAACTTGTATAGTGACTGCTCCACAGATTCTCCTCTGGGGATGTGTGTCCCATGTTTGAGAAATTAAGAGTCCTAACCAAGCTCAGGAGAGAGACGGTTTCAATACCTCCTTATTAAACAAAGTTAATGGGGCACCAGCTGCCTCAGCCAGATATGAGCCTCAGTTGAAGATGAGTCTAGTTATACAGAAGATCATTCAGAAACAGGGCTTCTTACTCCATCCCAGGAATTCTGCTTGATTTCAGCATGATGAAGTATTTCAGAGCAGGTGTCTCAAGACCCACCTGGCTTCTTAGAAGTAATCTGAGAAAAACTTGTAACTTTAAGTGGAAAAGTTTTATATGCAGTGTAAAAAGGCCCGTCTGTAGCCTTTTAAATTCTTTTGTGAGCTATCCACTATGGTGATAGTATTAAAATGCTTATATTCTATTTTATATTTAAGTAAATTTTTTGTTTAAACTTGTCTGTGATGCTTAGATAAAAAGCTGTTCTTTGAGTAGTACAGCTGTGTATTTGCCTTAGGTGTTTGCACACAAATGCACTGGATTGTTGTCCGGCAATGTTGTCGGTTCTTCGACCTCTTCATGTTATTGGTTTACCCTCTTGTATCTGTTCCTTTTCATTCCAACCTCCTGACTTAGAGTCATGGTCAGGTTTTGCATCCAATGCTCAGCTCCCTGCATCTCAGTGTGGATGCTTCATGGTTAGATGAGGAGGAGGAATTACGTTTGGAAATGCTGTTGGCAAGTCTTGCTCAATAATAGGAAACCACTCTGCCAAAGTGATCTGTTTGTCCAATTCTGGATTTGGTCATTACTCTGTGGAGTTCATCTGAAACTGACTTGTATCCAGGACATTTAGAAGTATCTGTTATACCTTCAGACTTCTGGTTTTGTGCTTAGTTCATCAAAAGTCCACCTGGCAATGACATAGGGGACTCATCTGCCCATCCATGGAAAGTTTATGGTTTCAAATCCCATGGCAGTGAGGTTCTTGAAAGGAATCACTCATCTGTCCCCTTTGGTTAAAGAGCCAATTCCTTCATGGGACCATAATACTGTGTTAGCTGCTCTTTGAGGGCCTCTATTTGAGCCTCTGGTAACTTCTTCTTTTGTCTTTGTGTCAGAAAACTGCCTTTCTTGTGACGATAACATCTGCAAGGAATGTGGTTGAGTTGTTGGCTTCGATGGTAAAGCCCCCTCACATGCAATTTTCCAAAGATAAACTAACCCTGTGGCCATACCCTAAGTGTTTATCCAAGTTGTTTCCAAGTTTCACCTGAACCAAGTTATATATGTACTAGTGTTCTTTCCTAAGCAGCATTGAACCTCAGAGGAACGACGTCTTCACACATGGACGTCGGGCAATGTTTTTAGCTTTTTCTTAATAGGAAAATATAGGATCAAATGTCAATAGGACCAAACATTTCCACTCCTTATCTTTGTTTGTTTCATATGCAGACCGAATTAAGAGCTAAGTAGTCTCTTCATAGATGGTCTCCATGTGGAAAACTTTCTATATACGTCTCCTCAAAGGGTGCAAGCTCATTCTACAAAAACCTAGGCAACATTGATGGCATTTCTAAATGACATTCCTATATTGGACATTTGTAGGGTTGCCACTTGATCCTCTGCATGTTTGTATAAATCGCTATGGCAGAGGTCCCCAAACTGTGGGGCATGCCCCCCTCAGGGGAACATAGAGGGCATGGCAGGGCCCGGGTCAGCTCCCAACTAGAGCACCACCCATCCTCACTCTGCCCTGAACTTTGCAGTGGCCCAGCCCCCTAGCCGTAGTGCCTGGTCCTTGGTCGTGTTATGCTGTCTCAGCGCCTGGCCATGGTCTCAACAGCCTCGGCTCCCAGTCATGGCCCTTGGCCTGCAACTTCAACGGATGGGGGGTGCAGACTGGGGCAGGGGGTCATGGGTTAAAAAGTTTGGGGACCACTGCATTATGCCATGAGTGCTGCGTCCAGATCGGATGGAAAATTTGGGAAGGCAGGCAATCCTGCGGTCCTTGTTTAAGACTCAAAAGGCTCAAACCTTTCCTCCTGGAGTATTGCTTGTGAGTCAACTAAGTAGAAAACTATTTCATTTGGCTGCATCTACTTGAAAAAGAAAAAATGGTTACCTACCTGTGGCGGCTGTTCTTCGAGATGCGCTGCTGACGTGTATTCCACAACCTACTCTCCAGTCCTATGCATCAGAGTCTGTACTTCTGACATTTAGTGCGAAGCCACTGAAGGAGTTCAGGGTGGTGCTGCTCTGAGATGGGATGGGGCTGGGCTGCAGGGCGTGAGCTCCACCCCTACAGGTACTTCAAGGCAAAGCTCTCTGTCTCCAGAGTATTGGGCACACACTCACCGAAGTTGAATACACATCTGCATCCTATCTCGAAGAACAACCGTGATAGGTAAGTAACTATTTTAGGTGGGCTCTCAATGCAAATAAAAATCAAGTAATCCTGAAAGACCTAGGGAAACTACCAGAAGAAATGGCAGAGGTGATATCATTAGCACTTTCAGCTGAGGAAGTTTGCCCGCCATATGTGACTTAGGTTCAAAACATAAGAAGTTTATTAGATCCTCAGCTTTTTCTGAATGTCCATACAGCAGCAGTGGCCAAGAGTGCTTATTTTGTCTTCTGTGCTTGGCCATGAGATCGTTACACTTTCCTTTTGAATGCAGATGTACTCATGATCCCTTTGTCACTTCAAGATTGGATTTTTATAATATGCTGTATGAGAGACTATATTTTAAGACTACTTAGAAACTTCACTAGGTACAGAATGCCTGCGCTGTTAGTACCTATCAGAGAGAGCACATCATACTGTGCCATCAAATCTACACTGGCTTCTGGCTTGTTTCTAGTTGTAATTTATGGTGTTGGTTTTAACTTCTATTATCCCTGTATATTTGGGGGCTGTGAGCACCTCTGAAACCACCTAACTCCTGAATGTGATACTATGCCAATTGAGATAAGCGGAGACTGTTAAGCTTTGTTAAATGGAAGAGGGCTGGTATGAAGTTGTCTTTTCAGTGAGATATCATCCACTTTGGATTTCTTTTCCCACAAATTTGCACCATCAGTTACAAAAACCTAGCCCTCTGTTTTTATCTTTAGGCCTCTTTTTTGGTGCAACCAAATGTAGAGGTTCTTGGGTTCAAACTGTCAGTATGCTCTATAGTTAACATAATTTTAAAG
Source organism: Mesoclemmys tuberculata (assembly GCA_007922155.1). Taxonomy (NCBI): domain Eukaryota; kingdom Metazoa; phylum Chordata; order Testudines; family Chelidae; genus Mesoclemmys; species Mesoclemmys tuberculata. The sequence continues at coordinate 46,712,892 of ML675649.1, read as the reverse complement.
GTTTTTATCAAGTTTATTTTAAAGCACTTTTGTATTTTTCTAAAGCATGAATAAAAACATGTTAGGATGTTTCAAATTACACATTTTTAAACTACATTTGAAACTTTACCAAATGCCCTGAGGGCTCAGTATAATTAAGATTTTTATGTATGTCTTGACTCAGACCACATGGAAGCAAAAATATTGCAGTTTAGTATCTGTGGTGGAGTGTATTTGCTATTTTCCTACCTATCTTCAGTGTTCTTGTGTGTGCTACTTGAGTGTCTGTTTTTTGCTTCTAGGGTCCATATCAGGATACACTGGAGTTTCTGTTGGGCAGTAGGGATGAATGTAAGAACTTCTGGAAAATCTGTGTGGAATATCACACTTTCTTCAGGCTGTTTGATCAACCCAAACCGAAGGCTAAAGCAGTCTTCTTCAGTAGAGGGTCTTCATTCAGATACAGGTATGGCATAGCTCAGCCTATTTACAAAACACAGATTTCTGTAGCTATGAAATTAAATCAGGATGAAAAAGTTCTTTAAAATAATTCACTGAAGTTAAACATTTCAGAATCTGTTCCTGATGCATAAACATTCTTTGTCCCAAAACTAGACATTTTTATTTATTCCTTTAGTGATGCTTTTTATAATGTTTGTACTTTACATGGGTTCACAGTGGACGGACACAGAAACAGCTGGTGGATTATGTTAAAGACAGTGGGATGAAGAAAACTCCCTATGAAAGGTAAAACTCATGATTTTTACAAGGTGACATGTAGCTGGGACTCTTGGAGCCCCTTGGTTGATATCCTAAATCTTACTTTTAGTGAAGTTGCTGCTTTGAGATGTTTCTTTTTTTAATCATAAAATTCTAGGGAATGGAGAGACAGAGTGGCTAAGTGATTTGCCCAAAGGCATACAGGAAGTCTGTGGCAGAGCAGGGCTTGAATGTGGGTCTGCCAAATCCCGAACTAGCACCTGATCGACTGCATGATCCTTCCTCTCTGAGAAATTGTATTCTGCCTTTGATTTGTTTTATGAATCTTTCTCTCTCTCTCTCTTTCTCTCATGTGCACACACACTCAAACTAATGGTGTCTCTGTGGTTTTCTTGGGCAGTATAGTTTACACGAGTTAGTTAGAAAATATATTTCAAAGGCAGTTTTCACAAAATCAGGAAATATCTATGGGACATTATGGAATTTTCTACTTTTTAATCACCCAAATTAAAGTATGTATGAAGTATCTAAAAAAATGTATATTAATTATTTGGACTTCTGATCAGCTTCTGGTCTTGAGCAAGGATTTTCTAATCAAAATTTATCACACAGGATCAAATCACTAGCTTGTATGATTTATGAAAGGGGCCTTTTGATGGAAAATGGAGACTGTTACAGTACTTGCCATATATTGTATACAGTTGATCGACAGTGTACTTTGCACAAGTGTTGCACATGGATTGACTTGCTCTCTATTTGACACCATATTCATTTATGGATATTTGTGCGCTTTGGTGAGAAGAGGATATATTTTTTTAAAAAGAGTAATAACCTTTATGCTGCCTCCTTCTATTTTCTCACGCCCTTGTTGCTTTTGAGTTCGCCTTTGAAGACATGAATGCTCTGAATCTAGTTTGTCTGTTTTCTGTAATTGTCTTGTTTCTGTGTTTTGTAGTAACTGACAGATATTTTACGGTCTTGCTGTACCTTCATTTAGTTGTCACTGAAAGGGGGATATCGCATCTTTTTATTCTTTTCTGTGACTAGGTAGAATAGGTGAAGTTGGGTAGGGGAGGAGAAAGACTGATGGATTGATTTCTTAGTTCCTCACAGCATGCTCTGTCTTGCAGGAGGCACAGCAAAGCTAGAGTGTCTGCTCACACTTTGAACACAGATGTGCCAAAACAGGTTAGTCCTGCAGCATTCTAAATATTAAGACTGACAGCCAGCTGTCAGCGTAAGGAAAGTTAATTACATTGTCTTGTTGATCCAGAATCATTTTTACTGTTTAATCTTCATGTCTGTGCATAATTTTTTTTCCTGTGGTGCTAATTTTAATGTCTACTGCAGGTAGGTTGAAGTGACTCACATAGCTTATCTTTCACACTTCACATAGTTGACAATAAATGTTCATACTTATTCCTTAAGATACTCAGTCCTATTCCTGTTTCTTAGATCAAATGCCTCTGTCATACAAGCAAAAGGAGTGGTGCCTAAGCAAGCCCTTCAGGATTTGGCCCTAAATGTTTTGTGAATTCCCTCTAATTCCCTTATAGGCATTTCCTTGTTTGCTCTGTTAGCAAAGGGTTTAAAATGTATGGGAGTAATATGATATCAGATCATCAAAAGTTATGAAAGGTGAGTTTTTATATCTTTCTGGAGTTGTTTTTTTTTTTTTTTCTGTATATGAAGCAGTAGTTGCAGAACAGGTATTCTAGTACATACTCTTGCTAAGTCAGCTACCAGAAGTAGTAGTGTTTCTGTGCATAATAAAAACATTTTTTTTAAACCTATTCTGTTTTTTCCCCCTTCAGAGTGTCTCATTTACTGAGGGCTTAGGAGCTCCTGGGTCCCATGCCTCAGTATCTGCCTCCTTCCATTCAGTTCATACATCATCCACTACCACTACTGACCCCCCCATCTCTACAGAGACAAATCATTCCTTCTTGGACCCCAGAGCACCATATGCAAGGAGCCCAACAACAGAAAAGAGTACTGCAACACCAGCTGAAGAAACTGTGAAGAAAATGCCACAGCAGCCTGGATCTCCCATACTCCAGTCATTCCAAGGTGTTGGGTTTTGTAATGTTGCAGGAAACTGCAGTCCCACTTGTCCTGGTGTTGAGAGGAGTTGTGGTTTACATCTAGAAATAGAGGAGGGTAGCAAAGAGAGCAGGGTTATCTGTAAAAATGACAATGACAATGACGAGGATGACTTTACCACAGGTCTTTTCATTGCTGATAAAGAACATCAGTATTACGGTAGGGGTGCCCCTCTTTTCACAGTGACAAACTCCCAGCTTCAGGTTTCAGAAGAATTTATTGATGATGACCCAGCAGAAATCTCCTTTTTTGCTGGGGGATCTGAGGCATTTTCATATGTGTATGGTGCCTTTGACCTAACTGGGTCTGATTTATCTAGGCATGCATCAGATTCAACTAAACTAACTAAAGATGTTCTTCAGCAAAATATGGTGTCTTCTCAATCAAGCCCTGACAGGTACTCCACAGAAGCAGTAGATATGAACATGGAAGATGAGTTTGAATTTGAAGAAGGGAGTGATTTCAATGGGAATGGGAGACCATCAGATACGTCAGAATTGTTTGAGGTTAAAGCACAAGCAAGCAGAATGCAAAGCCTTTTGAGTCCTTCTGACAGCAGTTCACTCATAAATAACCGTTCTGAAAGCAGTTCCCTCAATAATTTGCCACTGAACGGTACATCATCCTTTCACACATATAGCTCTGCTAATCATTCTGAAGCTAGTTCTATGGTGAACTTTCCAGCCTACTCGGTTCGCTCTGAATCCAGCTCAGCCTTTCAGTTCACTGACATAGTTGACCAGTTGGAACAGCTAAGCTATCCACCTACCACTACAGAAGACTCTAGCAGTACAGATACAGACCCCTGGGATTCAGAAAGTGCAGATCCACTCGATGTAAACCTCTTTTTCAGCAACCCCTTTGCTCAGGCAACTGGTGAGAACTTCACTTTTGATTTTCAAAATAATTTAAAGAATCTTGCCCAAGAAGACCGAACAGGAAAAACATACATCAATCATTGATTGGTACTTTGATTTTTCATGTATCCAGCTATGCTGCTCAGAACTAGGTTTCAGTACAGAGGTAAAAAGTAAATCATTTTTGAGCTGGAAAATTATTTTATGTCAGTGGCTGGATTTATTTTTACATAACAGTTGATTTCTGTCTCACTCCGCCTCTTTATTTTTCATTGAAGTATTCCAGCTTTGATATCACAATAGATTGAAATATGTGTATCCAGAATAATCTATAACAGGCTGTGATTTATGCAAAATGCTAAATTGATCAAATTTCAGAAAGGATTAATATACTCGGTTGGGCCAACCAGAATTAAGACAAATTAGAGTCCTATTGTAGCTTACTTTCCTGGAAGCACGTTTGTATGTCAGATTTGTTCTGGGGTGCGCTTTCACTGACAGCTTCATGGGACAGTGTCACTTGCCAGTCAGTTGTTAATAGTCCACATCCAAGACATAGGCTGTGGTCCTGCAATTGAGTAAGAGTCTGCACTCGTTCTTGAAACAGAGGTGGAGAATCTATGAACAACTGTGAAGATACTTCTTAAAATGTCAAGTTTATGCAACAAAAATCTTCTATACACCTCAAAAATCAGGATCTTAGATGGCAGTTTAGAAGAGGAGCATTTGTAGAGGCGCAAATGCATGCAGGGCATTCCTTGATCTACCCCTGAAGAGGATTGTTGAACTTGAAGGCACATTGTGATCAGTAACAGTCCAGGAATGAACAACTTCCCTACTGTTTTGTAGCATCTTGAAGTTATAGATTATAAAGGCACTTAACTCCTGACTGAATTTCCTTATGTTCTGTGTCTTTATTTAATCAATTACCCTGCAGAAAAATGGCTACAACTTAATTAAATTAAAGCAATAAAGCTTGCTTGGTCTGGGAGAAAAGCTAAAGGATAAATCTGGCAATAGCTATCTTCAATTTAAACTCTGCACTGTATTCAGTAGAACACTATTGAAATAAGATGGCTCTTTTCGGGGAAATAAAGACCTGGTGTAATTTTTTTTTTAAAGTGTCATCAGCCACTATTTCATCTTCACTACTTTCATAGGCATTTTTAGCGAGGTGACTTTATGGCTGGAGACTGCGTCTGTAACATGATTCATATTGAAGGTGTAATAGAAAAGGTGTAAATATAGATTTCACTGATCACATCCACTGTACTGATTCATTTCATTAGTGATGGTGGAGATTATCAAATTTACTTGCTGTCAGTCCACCTGATAGATATTCTTGATAGGGGCTGGAATTCTGAGTTGCAAAATTTTGAGGGCCTTTTGCAAGAAACCAATTTAAAATAGAAAATATTCCTTTAGCGGGTTTGGGGCCAAAAGCATCAATTTGTGAGGCAATTTGGTTTACATTTCCTGTGGTCCAGATTCTGAACCCCATGTCTTTCCTAAAAGGGATAAAAGTGCAATATCACTTCATTGGATTCCCTCTAAAATAAACAGAGCACATGAGCATAATTAATTTATTCATATTGTGTGCTCACCATTAATGTTGCTCAGATGAGGTTCCTGTGTATGGGACTGATGTATTAAAAAGGAACCTTTGTACATGGTAGGCCACTTAAAAATATCTTAAGGAATCCTGATGAAACTACAAGGAAAGTCCTTTCAATGTGCAATAAAACTTAATGGGGTGATTTGCCCCTCATTCACTTCTTTTTTTCTTGTTCTAGTCTATTCTAGCTATTGCTTCTACAGACACAATCATTCCTTAAAACATTCAGTATGTGTACTCATTCCACTCATTGGATTTGGGTGGAATCCTTACTGTTGCTCTAGAAGGTGTCAGGAATTTCCCTATACTGATTGCATTAGAAAATGAAAGCTTACCTATAATACCACATAGCAGGGGTGGCCAAACTTACTGACTCTGAGCCACATACAACAATATTCAGAATTTTGAAAGCCGGAGTGCACCTGCTGGGCCTTAGGGTTTTAGCTCTGTGGCAGGGCTGGGGGCTTCTGCTCTGCGAGATGGGGGGGGGGGGTGCCTGCCGGGCATCCGGACTGCTGCCCGTGGAGCACATCTGCTGAAGCCTTGAACCCCAGCAGGTGCCTCCACTGGGGAGAAGCCCTGAGACCTCCCACCCTGCAGTGCTGAAGGTCCGGCAGGCATGCCCTGTGGGGCAGAAGCCCTGAACCCTGGCAAATGCCTCCTGTGGGACAGAAGCCCCTAGTCCCGCCACGCCACCGTGGAGCTGAAGCCCCGAACTCTCCACCATCATCTGCTAAGTGGAGAATGGGGCATGGGGGTCGGTATAGAGGGCTCCGCCAGCTGCAGTTTAACTGTAAAAAAGCCACATGTGACTCCCAAGCTGCAGTTTGACCACCCCTGCCATATGGTGAAGTGTTAGTTGTGCTAATTTTCAAGTGTTTGTGGCTGTTCTGTTTCCTTAAATGGCAGTTTTTCTTTTTCTCTCCTTTAGGGCTGTATGTTAATCATTTGCCTCTTGTTGAATCTAGATTCTAATTCTGTGCTTGACTTGATTTCTGCTTATGGACATGTCATGAATGTGGTATATGGCATCTGTAAATAAGCAGCTAGAAGAGATCTTTGATTGTGACAAAGTCTTTGTTCTTTGAATGTCTCATCAAGCTGGTGATGGTCATGTTATAATTAGTTTATTTTTCCATCACGTAACTTGAAAAAGGCTGTAATTGAAGAACTGTCTTTTAGGGGATGGAGGGTGGAAGGCAAGTCTTTGAATGGTGACATGGGCAGGGACAATTTTTTGATGCTTTTAAAAAACTCCCAAGATAACAAAGGTTAAAAATTGTCTTCTGCCTCTTTGCCTTTGTGTCACAAAGGCTTTCATAAGGATTGACTGAGTCTGTGTTTTTTAAAATGTCCCACAAAGTTCTACTCCAACTTCTCAGAAGAGCTTTGAAAAAGCTCTTTATAATCCTTTATGAAAGCTCACTGATTTTTTTTCTTGAAATGATAGTTTTAAAGAATAGTTGTAAACATTTCTACCCCTGCCTGCACTTTGCAATGCTGTGTATCTTTTAATAGCAATTACAAACCCCAGGGGGGTTTTAAACAAACAAACAAAAATAATGCTTTAATTTAAACTCATGCTTCATTCTCTAAAGATACCATAATGACTGGAGTCCAGCTCTTGATTCTTTGGCTTCTAGCATGAGACGGGGTAGACAAATTTTTTGGCCAAAAATATGAATCCATTTTTAGTGAAGCATACCAGCAGGTAAGTTTTTCCTCCCACAGCATCTGACTTCACTTTCTTTCTGAAGACGTGGGTTGGGAATACTGTGATAAGGACATGGTGATCAAAACCATAACACACAAGGGGAGCTAAAAGGCAAAATCAGGCTGCTAAGGTTGCACACTAGAGTGGGCAACAGATATTTCTCCTTTTATTTGCTCCTGCAGGAAGCTGGGATGTGGTGGGAGGCAGAGTGGAGAAACACTCTTCTAAATACTGTGAGGTGCCCAGGGAACCAAAACATACTTGTTGGCTTGCAGACTGATGGAGGGACTTCTGAGCCCTGTGCTGTTGGGGGTGGGAGAGGGAAATATTTCTCTGAAGGTTGTATACTGCTGCCATCATCCTAGTCTCTGAATGCCTTCAATGTAAAATCAGTTAGCAGTAGAAAGTCCCAGCTGAATGTAAAGTCTCCAGTTCCTTTCCCTTTGTAGGGTATACAAACTCGGCTTGGGGTAGAATTTCATGTTTGTCTATTTCATTTTTGTTAATCTTGGGGATTTTTGTGTTTCGTTTTTGGGGGCAGCTAGAAAGGGGACATTAGTATTGTATTGTCTTGTGACAGGCTTTGTCAAAGAAGAACGTTTTGTAGAATTTCCTACAGGTGGTCAGGTTTTAGATTCACTTAATCTTGCTGATGTATTCCTAGGGAAAAGACAGACCCTCAGAAACGGCCTCCTGGGTGGTACGAAGATACAGTCCTCTTCTAGAGAGATGATTGGCTTCAGTGCCCTTCAGTAGTTTAGGTGTCAGTTCTAGCTTAACCCATTGTTGCTGCAGGAGCTAGCTATCGCTTTTCCCAGCAGCTTTCCCAGCATCCTGCCACACCTGCTGTTCTCCCCATGGAGGTGTGTCTGTTGGATGAGCACAGGAAGAAAGTGAGAAGGCAGGCTGTCAGTGCTCCATTTAGGCTGTCTTACCACGATAGTGCAGGAAACCTGTGAACTGTTTATGATATAGGGCAGTGTTTACTTCAATAGCTAACATAACATCCTGAATTAGGAATCTGGCAGCTTTTCAATTTTATTTTCAGTTTTTCACAACTCCAGTATTATTAAAACATAGTAGTTGATATTGAATTTTTTTTAATCTGCACATAAAAGTTATTCTTTAAAAAGTTATTAGTGTGTTACCCAATTTTAAAAGGTACTTGATACCTACCTAGAGAGCTGTGGCCTTTGGAAGAAAGAACCTGAGTATGAAAATAAGTTACGGGCACCAGGTTTTGCACTAAGAAGGGGGGAATTACATGGGAGACTTCAGAAGATGATCCTTGTGGAGTCTTCTATGCAAGTTCCCCTGAAGAGGGAAGTTTTTGAAGAATTGTGGTGGGAGACCTATACACAAGCCTCATTTGCTCAGATTTGGGTAGTGGCAAGCCAAAGGCTACCAGCCTTTCCATGGTGCTTCCTTGCAGTATCACTTCTGAGGGTGCTTTCTGATCTCATGAGTGCAAGGCATGGAAGGGACTTAATGCTGGTCAACGGTCATTAATTGCTCTGCAGGTTTCACCTCTAGTAGGCCAATAGCCAAGAAGAACGTGCTGCAAAAAGCAGCTATTCAGCTGCACATGCTCCACTGTACTGTTCTGTCCCACACTCCATATCCTCAGACTTGCACAACCTTCATTAAGTGAAGGGGAGCATGCCACAGAAACACTGCTCTCCTTCTGTGGGATTTGAGGCCTTTCTTTCCTTCACCTTTCACCCCTCCATGGCATGGGACCCTGCGTTAACAACAACTCAATGTTTAATCAGGCATTTGTATATATATGTATACACAAATGCATTTATAGCATAGACATAAATAATAGTGACTCTTCAGAGCTGTAGCTATATCCTATAATTAAACTAACGGACTTAGGTCTTTCATGTAAAGATAAAATGTTTGACTGCACTTCACAGTGCAACATAAAGCCATTTTAAAAAAATGTATTGCACCTCTTATAGCTCCGTAAAATAATCTGTACCTATATTCCTGTGTATATATATTTACACTCACTCATCACTTAAGAATGTATTTTTCACCAAATGTCAAGTACTGTAAGAGAGCATTTAAGTCTTGGTATGTATAGTTACGGGAGTTCATTTGACTTACAAAACACGGGTCACTAAACATTCTGTGATCAAATAGCCATCTAGTTAAGCCTTAGTAAAGTTTACTACACTTGTATTTGTGTGTTGTGGTGTATACTTTGTCATTTTAAAATAATCATTCATTATTAAAGTAACATTTTGTATGTTTCCCAGAAATTATTCATTAGTGTAAAGTAGGAAATAGATTGATTTTCTATCAAGTTTCACTTGAAAGTCCAGTAACTTCAGAGTTACTGAATAAAACAAGTATTGAACTACCTTATCCTGTCATATTAGGTGGCGTTGGTTTTTTGTTTTGTTTGTTGCAAATCTTGATAAGATTGTGAGGACACAGTAACAAAAAAAATCCTGTTAATTATTGTAATGTTTTGGTGCAAACCTGTCGGTAAGTCATTCCTATTATTGTCATTTTGCAAAGGGTGCTAAGCCTTAATTATCAGATATTAATGGACCGAATAGGTATATAGCACAATTATCAGTGCCAACTCTCATAGTCGTCATTTGCACTGTAGCCATTTTGATGTTGAACTCATCACAAACGCTATGTATATATGTCTGAGTATACATAGATGCTAAATATATCAATATGGTAATATTTGTACAGCTCCAAATGTGTATCATAAAGTGCTTTTAATTCACTATCCACCTGTGGGTTATTAGAAGATTAATCCACTGTGTGAAGAATAAATAACTTAGTGGGTTTTGAATCTGGCGTGCTTCTCAAATAATTAAAACAAAGACTTGTAACCTGTGGAACATTATTACTGTAAATTCTATGAAAATCACAATAGTCCACCAGATCTTCAATGTCCAGAGCTCTGACTTCAGTCAGTAATACTGTTTGTGGCAGAGTTCTAAACATTGGTAAGAAAGTGCAAAGTCCTGTCACCAGAATGTGCAGCTGTATTGTACGTTCAGCTCAGAAAACTACTTGTGCCTTAGCCTGAAGTGATCCCAAGTTCAATAGGTGCTAATTTTTGCAGAAAAACATTTCATTAACAACATGGGGGGAGAGGGGGAGCTGGAATTTCTTAATATATTGATCTTTTGAAAATTTCTTTTTTCATACAGTCAACAAAAACGTTTGATTATTTGTTTGGGGGTTTTTACATCTTTATTTTCTGTTGAAATTGCTGATTATAAATCTACAGATTTGTACTTATTCGAAACCTTTTAATTGTTTATACAATAAAATGAGGAAACCTTTGATATGAATGACAAAATGGGCTTTTTAGCTTTTATTTTTCAGTACACTTGTGTTTCAAATAGATTAAATATTGATTCTCCTAGGCTAAGACTTCCAGGAGCTTTATTATCAGATTTCCCAGCTTAGTTTTCTTCTTGTAGGCATTTGGGAGCGTAGGGGAGCTCAGGCAAATAGTGCTCAAGTTACTATTTTGTTTGAACCCCTTTATTATGGAGTACAGATGAGAAGAAAAGTTCAGATTTCATCCTAAAAGCACCCATTTATGTCAGAGACATTTTCCTGTTAGTTGCGGTTCAGTCTCTCTTAGGCAATCTGCTCTATAGGAGCTCCTTATAACAAGCCATCAATCATTATAAGCATAATGCATGGTGACAAGTAGGTCATGTACCCACATTTTCTGTTACACATTCTCCTCCGGAACTCCATACCTAATATATAGCTACATCTTGCTTGCCTTACTTGTGCAGGGTAGTCCCCTTGAAATAAGTGCAGCTAGTTACATGAGTGAGGTGAGCTGGATTTGGCTGTTTTTTCCTTACAATTTATCCTGGTTTTTAAAGCTTTAGTAGAATTGCTTTCCATACTTGAACTGCTTAGATGTAAAGAACTGTTGCATTGTTTTCTTAGCAGTCAAGAAGAATTAAGACTGATGCTTCTGATTTCGCACCAAAAGTGTGTGATCTAATATAAAAAGATATTAGATCCATAGTCATATTATGTTGTTACAATATCTGAATTTGAGCCACTATTTTCATTGCAACACGTAGCTGTTTCTGAGTTTTGTAAATTTGGCCCCAATCCTGCAAATCACTGGATGCAAACACAGCAGCCATGTATGATCATGTTGAATAAGGAGGGCCCTACCTTCGTCTAATCTGTGTTAGGAGGAAGTAAATATTATACAATATTAATATAACATTTCATAAAGGTTTTTAATATATGCTACATATGAAACTAGTATATGATGACAAATGCAAGATGCTTTCGTAGAAATTTGAAAACCAGTAAGTTCACATTCTGGTCATAACCTGTAAAATTAAGACAGAATATTTAAAACAAAATAAGGCCCTTCCAGTAAAGTACTTAAGCAAGTGCAAAACTTTTAGCCTGTGAGTAGTTCCATTAAGTCATATCTGCGTTTAAAGTGCTTTATTGGATTGAAGCCAGAGTGTGTGGAAAAAAGAGAGTAAAATCTATTAACTAAAAATTGTAGAGGCAAAAGAAAAGGCATATTTTATGCCTCTATAGCCCAAATATTTTTAAATTATTTTAAAGAACAGTTTTGCAGAGAATAAATTCAGATTATGGTCTGTTTGTTTGTTTTTTAAGTGAAAATAGTATTTTGAAATAGCTAGGGTAAGAAACATTTTCCAAGATGATGTCATATAATGTGTAGAAAAATGCGCTCTTGGCATAATAGTGTCACTGTTCAAATAATACTTTTCTGTTCAGGGATTGAGCCAAAGCTCCTCTGAAGTCAGTGGCCTTTGGATGAGATCCTAAAAGTGCAAAGTGAAACTTTATTCCATGTGGTATATTTCTTAAAAGAAAATTCATATGTAAAAATCACATTAATATCCTATTAGTGGAATGAAAAGAGGCAAAAATAAGCAATGAATAGTTAACGGGGAAAGCATAGTCTGACATGTTCTCTGGTGGTTTAGACCAGTGTTTTTCAATGACCGGTCTGTGGACCAGTGCCTGTCCCTGGCATCTCCCTCACACAGTTTAGGAAGGTGGCAAGCCAGTTATCAAAAAGGCTGAGATACACTGATGTAGACAGAGGTGCACTGCCTTTTAATGGTGAATTGAAAAGAATATTGTCTGCCAAATCTTGAGTTAAGTGTTGTTTCCTCTACAGCAACCAATGACCTCACTAACACCTCAGCAATTAAACAACCTGCCTTCACTGCTTTCCTTATATTACATTAGGTGTTAGTAATGTCTGCAAGTGTAGAAAGTTTTCAGAGGGTAATCTACACATCCCAAATCTACAGATGCCAAATTATTCCTTGTTTTTTATTTCCATATCAAGACACACATTCAAAAATATGGTTTTAAAATATACCGTATTTATTTGTAATGTATTTTAGTTTGGGATCTTAGAGTGGGGAACTACTCTGAAAAATAATTGTAAAATGGCATCATAGGTTCCATCTACATTGAGTCTCAGTGACTCTGAATTAATTGAACTCTGCTTGCATTTCAAAAGACTGAACTGTCAGACCCCAGCCTGAGTTTACAGGCCTGGAAGCTGAGCTGTGTTCTTTTTGTCTTGTGTATTATGATTAGTAATTCTACAGGCCAGGTTCTATCCTCCAACTTGGACAACCTCCTTCTTTTCAATAGGGATACACATTTGTAATCGAGGGTAGAATTTGGCCCTGGTAATTAGAACTTTCTTAACTCTGATGTGAGAAGAAATAGAACTGAGCTCATCCACTGAAAGCTGTAGAAGCTCTATACGGCTGACCAGAGGGAAAAAAGAGTATAAATATATTGTCATTAATGTCAGAAAACAGATCTATTGAGTGCCATTTCTGCACAGTTATTTTTAAGAGAAGAACCACACTTTAAACAGCTTTTTGTGTATTTTATATATGTTCAAATCCTTCCATCTTACTTTTTCCATGCTGTTGCATAGATATTGGAAGATATACATAATATTTTCCCTCCTAACTAGTATGAAATTAATTTATTTTTTTTAGTTTATTTCATAACCATACCATTAACTTTGTGCCTTAAAATGTATGTGAATATCTTTTAGCATTTTATCACATCTCAATAAACACAGCCCTTGGCTCTAAATTCAGAGGATTTTAAGAGGTAATATCTCACTATTGTTTTCCAGTTCAAACTATGGAATATGCATATTGCAGTAAAAAAGAAAGTGGCAATCTAGTTGATAGCACAAGAGGGAAACAAATGAGATTTACAGAAATTTGGTTGTCCATCGTCAGCTTTGCGTTGGTCTTTAAACCTGACCAGTATAGTGATGAACTGTCCCTAGTGTGGCCTCCTGCTGTTGTCTCTAATGCTGAGCCAGAAGCAATTTTCTGCTGATTTAACAAATTTGTGCCTGAGATTTAGACCCATGTGCCTCTAGGCATGCCCCTAACCCCTTCATTCCAGACACTGCTGATTGAGCACTTGGTTCTTCATGTCATGTAGCAACTTTCCAGATCTTTGCCTCCCATCCTCCCTACTCTCACTCCCAGGTTTCTGCTGGACAGAGGGATAAATTGCTACTAGTTCAGGGAAGTAATAACTACTGAATCCCTGAATACACTAGTTGGCCAAGCTGTCAAGGATCAGTTGCTCATTCTTAGTCTCATGTATTCTGGCTTGATGTAGAAGATTAAAGAGGTTCTGACAACCTGTTTAGATGCCAAAACTTGCCTTCCTTAATGAAAGTAATTATCTTTTTGCATCCATGGAGGATGTCTGCTATTTTTCAGTGGGCCATGATCTGCCCGGAGCAGAAACCAGGCAAACACTTCGCTCTTACTGCCACCTACTTATAGCTATTTAGCTGGTTTCTATATTAAACAGCCATTGAAAAAGCTAGGAACCTCCTGAACTACTGCTTGGATTCTTCCATTACCATCCCTCCCATCAGAAGGAGCTAAGGAGCCACTCCACAACTTGGGAGAGGATTTCCCCATTGCTCCTGTAGGAGAAGTACACAATACGTTTCTAATAGGTTTCCGAGAGAATGGAAATTTAAATCTGCATTTGTAATGCATTTAAACCCTTTTTGCTGACTGTAAGAGGTGATATATGCATTTCTATCAAACCTTTAAAGTCCTATTTCAAATTTTAAAAGTTCCTAAAGAATTTGGGTGCTGTGTGAGATTTTACCATCCTTTCTGGAAAAGAGAAGATTGGGGTCCTTAATAGGCTGCTACTGTCCCTTTCAAGAATTTGCCATTAGTCTGATCCTACATGTTCTAAAACTGCAATTGTTACATGAATAAAATTACTTGTATCCCAGTGACACAAACATAAGAGACCTCAGCAGTGCACAAGGACACAAAGGAGAATGGTCCCTGCCTAGAAGAACTAGAAGAACAGTGTAAGAGAAATATTGCATTTTTATCTATTTTTATCCCTATTCTAAAACTCAAACTTGAAAGAAAACACCAAGTACTCTACATTTTTAATGTATATATTTTCAGACTTCATTAGTTGGATATGCACCTGATTTTCTTAATATTACATTGATTTCAAGAAAAAATAGTATTTGAAGTCAGATGAAGAAGAATAACCATCTACTTAGATGAATTTCCTGGGTTTCTCCCCAAGTTTTCTGCTAGTAACATGAGTCAATACAGGAATAGCTCATTTGAAATAGGCTGCAGGAAATTATATCCTATTCTCCCCTTGTTTCTAAATATTATAGCTTCTATTGAGAAGCAGTCAAGGCCACAACATTTGGAACAGTTGCAACTCCTCGGTGCTTCTGAGTACATAGGAAGTCTTATAATTTTTATGGCACTTTTGTGGCACATTTATAATGTTAAAAACAGTAATTATTTTCCATCTCATGTTAACTTCCTTCACTCATATATAAAGACAAACTTCCAGTAAACTACTTCCCCTGCTGCAAGTCTCATATAAAGATATATATATAAAACAAATGTTAGCTATTGGAACTTTCCTCTGTTGTAGGTCTGGTAGATACTAAAAGCAACTGAAATGAGAAAATGCAGAGACAGAAACAAAACGCACTTCATAATGATTTTGCTGAAGAGTGTTAATAGTTAACCTTACAGCCCTGATAATCTGAATCTCTTCCAGGTGGCTGAGCACAGTGGTGTTTAGTTTCCTGCATTTGTCAATGTGAAAATATGCAGTTTCTTCCTCATCCTTGTCATGCTGTAGCCGTGCAATGAAGCGATTTTGCTTCCTGAGCCAAACAAACAGCAATCATCTCCTGCCAATAGTGAATCAGAAAGCTCATAACTGGCTCTCCCCCAGTTAATCTCTGCTGCTTTTTATTTCTGTTAAAAAATATTGGGTGTCTCATTTACAGTCCTATTCCTGTGGGCTAATATTTTTGAACGCATGTAATGTGGAGTTTGACTACAGGAAGAGAAGGGCTAGAGTTGGATATAACAAAGGTCACAGTATGTGCTGAGATAACACAGTGGATTTTGGAGTGGGAGTGGCTGTGCGGAAAGGAGCATTAACTGGAATCTTTTATATAGACCAAATGCTGAAAATAGAGGGTTTGTAAAGGGAAAGATAGATTCTTGGTTATCAGATAGAGAACGTTCTCTAAGTTCAAGCAAGTTTCAGAAGAGTGATAGAGCTGTGTCTTTGGAGGTCAGCCTGTTGTTCCAGTAGTAGGTCTGAGGCAGCGTGGTCTAATGGACTGAACATAAATCTCAGGAAAAGGAAAACTCTCCAGTTCTAATCTTTGACTGTCAATGATTCGGTATGTGGCCTTGGGCAAGTTACTTAGCCCCTGTTTCCCAGCTGTAAAACAGGAATAATACTTACCTACCACAGTGGGGTGTTGCAAGCATAGGTTAATGTTTGTAAAGCACTTTGAGGGTGGAAAGAAAGCATTACATAAGTGCTTAGTACTGGTTCAAAGGTCTACTATGGAGTCTGAGTCCTTATCAGTGGGAGGGCTTAGGAAAACAAAAACATTTTACCTTGTCTGAAAAATTGTGGTCATGATAATTTGAATAACAGATGTTCCTATCTTATTTCCTTGCCCCTACAAAATAAATTTAGGGTTTTTTTGCCCCCTCTACCATCCGTGCCGTTTGAATTACTGAAGAATGCAACAAGAGTCTCTTCCACTGAGCTAAAAATTCTGTCTGATGCAATGTTAAAAGATCAGTTTCATTTGTTGAGGCCAGTAAAATATTTAGGTCAAATATTTACAAATTTTGTGGATTTAGAGAGCCAAAAAGGGAATACAGTATGTGGTCCCTGTGTGTCTAGCAATATATTTCCCACCCCCACAAACACAGATTCTGAGATCAGATATTCCACCCATTCTGAATGCATGAAATGCTTTTCCATTCCTTCTGCCCCCTTTTCCCTTTGCTCCCTGCTTTCTAGACGTTTGATTGTTTGCTGAAGGAATACTACTACAGTAGCATCGCCTAGCTTCTCTCTGTGGCAAAAGAGAATTCTAATTTAAAAAAAAAGATATTGTAAAAATAAACTTTCTGTAAAAATAATCCGTAGTAATTGCTAGTTAGCACAACAAGGGGAAACTGAGTCATTTTCTTGGTCTCTATCCAGTTGCTATTCAATAGCTCAAGCTAGGCCTAACTGACAGCTAATAGCTGAATTGTATAGATCACTCCATTGTACCAAGAGATTTCAATCTGCTTGAAAACATTCATGTGTCAGTTTCTTTGGCATTTTTGAAGTAATGTAAGACTATAGTTATTGACTAATAATGTTTACATGATGGTAGGCAAGTGGGCTTTTTGAGACAAACCATTTGTCATAACATATCTTTTCTCATTTCCCAATCCACCTTCCCTCCCTGCTCCAATTCTAGGTCTCTCAATGGACCACCCTCAGCTCTCTTCCTTCACACTGAAGAGTCCACTGAGCTTGAACCCCACATTTCAGGTGAATTTGAATCCAGCTGGCCAGGGTTCATCTCCTCTTCTGAGCCCTGTCCTGAGTGACGTTGGTGGTGCCAGGGTAGAAGAGGAAGACGAGGTAAAACGTAAGGTAAGGTAATTGCACTACAGAGAATCTAAGCAATGAGGGAGGGGTGTATTGACTTACAGTGGGGATTCTGTTGCTATGCATTGTATATTCTTCATTATTATTAACAATATTCTTCTCTGCTAATACAAATGCAGTTGGTGTTTGCAGCTCCTACAATGAAAATTTAGTGGAAATACGGCTGCTTAACATTTTGTTGAGCAGTGCATAGTCCTTGTCTGTGCTGAGTGCTGTTGTATTTAACATTGTCGACTTATCGGATAGTCCTTGTCTACACTAAGTGCTTAACATTGGTTTTGTTAAAAATTTGTTCTGACATGATTTAATTTCCTAGGGTAGACCGGGCCACAGAGTTAAAATTTGTTAACCTACAGGGCATATGGCAAAAACTACGAAGGCTTTATCAGAAGGGGAGGTTAGAGTAGGGAGCTTTCAGTTATTTTTGTGGGTTGGTGAGTGCATTGTTTTTGACACTATGTCAACTAACAATTACTTTATGTGTCTCTTTGAATATTAAGTTGCAGTTAATTTTATGACAGGCACATCATATATAAAAGGAAATAATAAAACAATTGTGATGTGTGTGCATGCGTGTGTGTGTATATAAATACTACAGTGGCACGCAGTCTTTTTCTGTTTTGTCACACACACCTCCTTTTTCAAAAGTGTAATATCTCAACAATTTGCATTCCCTTTCCATTGAAACTCATTTATAGACCGTTTTAAGCTTTGGGGTGAATTTTTATTGCTAATTCATTTTTAGCATAGTCATCTTCTGAGAGTTCTAAAGCTTCAATTTCCATTTGGAAACAATTTCTGAAAATGAAACTTACCCGGGATTGAGACTTTAAGTTTCACAGTAAACTTTTACAGGCTATTTATGAATACTTGGAAAATGGAGACTTCCAGTGGGAATATGAATAGATCCATAAATGTGTTGGCGCTGCTGAAATTTTATAGAAATAATCAGGGTATGAATGGGTCCCTTCCTAAGTTTTTGTATGCTAAGTATTGCCTTGTGTTTTAAAATCGTAGTTCCATTTACTAAAATTTGGTCATTGCAGTAAATGTAAGAAGACTTCCCCAGCATTCCTCTCCTCAGACAAAACACTTGTACTTAGTCTGAAAATATTTTGTAGCCCTTGGTTTCTCATTTCTTTTGTGTACCACCATGTGCTTGCAGAACTTCAATGTTAACTCTTTTTTGGCACTTGCTTTGGATTTCAGGAGACGGAAGGAGGCTGAGGGGTGGGGACAGAATGGAGCATTTGAGAGGGAAAATAGAAACAGCACAGCACTTGGCACCCGCCAGTGTAAAAGATGTCATTACCCTGCCTGCTGTGCAGTGTAAAGGGTATTAGGGGAGAGTTTGTATGCCTTCTAGCATAACAAATGCTTTTTTGCTTCTTAGAAATATTTATTTTAAAAGACAACCTACATTTTAAAGACTTTTCTAGGGGAGCATTCAGAGACATGTAAAGGTTAGAAAATAAACTCAGATGATGAAGTGGAGCAAATCCACCAAATGCTAGATTGTAGTTTGGAAATGTTTGTAGTGGCAAGGAAGCTACATGTCTTCTCCCTGCCATTGCTGCTGCAGGCACTGTGTGAGTTCTCTGCATGCCTTTGTCACAGCTGCGGTGGGTGCTCCCTTCTCTACCTAGTAGTGTGTGCACAATGGAGCGGATCTGAGAGGGATGAGAGATTCAAAATAAAGCCAGGCACTTCCCACAGCAATGTCTTATAACACGGGAGAGGAGAGAAGAGAGGAGGATTGTGTATGAAGAACATTAGCAGAAGAGAACTTCGATTTTAAGCTCTTCAGGGCAGAGACCATGTTTTTGTTTTATATTTGTACAGCACCTAGCACAATGTTTGGAGCTATTACAATACACATAAGAATCAAGCAAGAGCAAACAGAAGAAAGTAAACTTTGATCTTGTCAATAATGAGGAGAGCCAGTCGATTCATGAGGAAGGGCAAAAACAATAGTGGGGCTGATTTGCCTGGCTTACAGGAGAAAATATGGGTCTGGGTGGACGTTGTAAATCTGAGACAAAGGGAAAAAAGAGAATGTGTGTCACACTTTCTCATGCTATTAAGCTGTTTCCCCAGATAATTCACTTTTAAAATGTTTTCTGGGAAAGAATCCCCAATTTCCTTCCCATCCATTGTCTCCCACGCAAAAAATGTAGCATGCTGTTTTTTCATCTCTCTGAACTTCCTTCCTCTCCAGTTGGATTCTAAAGTGGCTGCTGCTCAGGTAAAGATAGTGGGTATAAAGGCCAGCCTTACAAGTGTTACGTACATGCGTCAATCAACTGACTGTCCTCTTTGACAGATGGTGGCCTCTAAAGCAGAGACTAAATAAAACCGCTAAATCATCCCAGCCAGAGCTTTGTCAAGCCGCATCTTAAAAGCCTCTAAAGATGGAGATTCCACCACCTCCGTAGGTAACCCATTCCAAGGCTTCACCACCCTCTAGTGAAAAACTTTTTCCTAATGTCCAACCTAGACCTCCCCCACTGCAACTTGAGATCATTGCTCCTTGTTCTGTCATTTACTACCATTGTGAACAGCCTAGCTTCATCCTCCCTGGAACCCCCTACAGGTAGCTAAAGGCTGCTCTCAAATCCCCCCTCATTCTTCTCTTTTGCAGACTAAACAAGCCTAGTTCCCTCAGCCTCTCCTCATAAGTCATGTGCTCCAGCCCTCTCATCGTTTTTGTTGCCCTCCGCTGGACTCTCTCCAAGTTGTCCTCATCCTTCCAATAGTGTGGGACTCAAAACTGCACACGGTACTCCAGATGTGGCCTCACCAATGCCGAATAGAGGGGAATAATCACTTCCCCCGATCTGCTGGCAATGCTTCTACTAATGCAGCCCAATATGTTATTAGCCTTCTTGGCAATAAGGGCACACTGCTGACTCATATCCAGCTTCTTGTCCACTATAACCTCCAGGTTCTTTTCTGCAGAACTGCTGCCTAGCCAATCGGCCCTCAGTCTGTAACAGTGCGTGGGATTCTTCCGTCCTAAGTGGAGAACTCTGCGCTTGTCCTTGTTGAACCTCCTCGGATTTCTTTTGGCTCAATCTTCCAATTTGTCTAAGGCACGCTGTATCCTATCCCTACCCTTCAGCATATCCACCACTCCCCCCAACTTAGTGTCATCTGCGAACTTGCTGAGGGTGCAATCCACCTCATCCTCCAGATCATTAATGAAGTTTTTGAACAAAACTGGCCCCAGGACTGACCCCTGGGGCACTCTGCTTGTGACCGGCTGCCAACTAGACATCGAGCTGTTGATCACTACCCATTAAGCCTGATGATCTAGCCAGTTTTCTATCCACCTTATAATCCATTCATTCAACCCATACTACTTTAATTTGCTGGAAGAATACTGTGTGAGAGCATATCAAAAGCTTTGCTAGAGTCAAGATATATCACGTCCACCGCTTTTCCCCACATCCACTGATCTAGTCATCTCATCATAGAAGGCAATCCGCTCTAGCCCAGACAGCCCAGTTATAGCTCAGACCAGGGGGCGGCAACCTTTACTATCAAAAGAGCCATTTTGCCTCCTCTTTCACTAACTAAAGAAAAATAGTCTGGAGCCGCAAAACATAGCTTACCGCGGTGAAGAGCCGCATGTGGCTCCGGAGCCGCAGCTTCTTACTTCGAGTGATTGCTCATATGCATTCCACTTAGGTGTGTGCGCGCCCTCGTGCACGGCTCTCAGAGAACTTTTGTCTAGCAGCCCCTGCAGGGGCCGGTCTCAGCGCCCCCTGGAGTGCCACCCTCATACGGCGGTACATATAGCGCTGCCAGCCCCTCCCCTCCTCAGTCCCTTCTTTCCGCCCGTGACGGCCGGTTGAGAACAACCCCTGCTCTTCACAGGTTTTTTTCTTGCCTGTAAAAGTGAGTAGTTAGTTTAGTAGTTCGTCCTGAACTAAGTTAGTTTATAGTTAGTTAAGGGTTTTAGTTAGTTAGGGGAGCCTTCAGGCTCGGGGCGACCCGGCCATGCCGGGCTCGCCTGGCTTCAAGCCATGTGTTAGCTGCGGAAAGGTTTTCTCCACTAGCGACCCCCATGACCGTTGTCTAAGGTGCTTGGGGGAACAGCACCGTAGAGATCGCTGCAGTATATGCAAGTCCTTTAAGCCTCGGACTCAGAAGGAGAGAGAAGTGAGGCTTAGGGCTTTCCTTATGGAGTCTGCGCTAAGTCCGGAATCTGAGCTGTCGCGGACCACTTTGGCACCAAGTGTGTCCTCAGTGCGGAGTGCACCCCCAGCACCGGGAGCTTCGGTGCCGAGGAAAAAGAAGCGCCACCCGTGCTTGCAGCACTCCCCCGCACCGCAGGAGCGGCCGGGGTCGAGCTCGGAGGTGCTGTTGCCCTCCGACGTGCCGCCGGCCCCTGCTCCGGCACCGGCACCAACCAGGGAGCTTCCCCTGACTCCTGGGAGTGGGGGACCCCCTGTACAGGACCCTTCGACGCCAGAGGCGTTCGAGGCAGCACGAGCCTTGTTGGCCTTGCCCACGCCTCCGGCACTCTCTCGCCTGAGAGAGTCAGGGCCTGTGTCCCGGGGCAAACCCGCGCTGGGTGTCCCTGAAGGGTGGGCGGCCCCGGCACCGGAGGATCGGCCGCCCACCACCCGATGCCGGAGAGTCGAGCTTGGAGGCTCCTCTCCCTCTTGGTCTTCGGACGAGGCGTCGCAGCACCATTCCGGATCGCGGCGCCGCTCCAGGTCATGGCACCGCTCGTTGACGTCCAGCCCGGCACCGAGACGGCGCTCTCGTCACCACTCCCCAGCTCCGCGGAAGAGACAACGCAAGTTGTCCCTCTCCCGGTACCGGTCTTCGTCGTCGTCAGCGTCGCCCCGTCGGCACCGCAGCGCCGTCGCTCTTCTGGGTCGTCGAGTGGCGAATCCTAGAGCGTTTCTTCACGGCGTCATCGCCGGCATCGTTCTCCTGGCTCGGGATCCCGGACCCGACGCCAGGAGCAGGTACTGTCGCTGGCACCAACAACTTCAACAACTCCAACAACAGCAACTTCCACGGCGGCACCGACGTTGCCCTTGGCACTGGTGCCACCCCTGAGCTGGTCCCAGGGCCCCTGGCAGTGGCCACTGTGGGGTCCATGGGTGGCTCAGATGGGGCAGGGAACTATGTCGGCCCCTGCCTCGGTCACCCAGCTACCTCCCCAACAGGCACCTTCGGTGCAGGAGGGTGACCACTCCTCCTCCGAGAAGGAGGACCCTGGGGAGGGCTCCTCTACTGGACCCCGCCACCCATCCTATTTGTTGTCGCCGGACAAGGCAGCCGTCAGGGACCAGGGGACCCCTCTCATTGACTTCAGGGCTCACCAGGAGCTTCTGAAGCGGGTGGCCTCGAACCTTGGCCTGGAGGTCAAGGTTCTGGAAGAAGAGGTGGACCCCCTTTTCGGGCATGTGGGGACTCAAGGGCTGTCAAGGGTAGCCCTCCCCATCCATGAAAGTGTCTTGCGCCTGGCTAAGGCCGTCTGGCAGACCCCTTCCTCGGTTGCCCCCACATCTAAGGGCACCGAGAGGAAGTATTATGTGCCAGACGAGGGGCACGAATACTTATATACGCACCCTGCCGCGGGTACTTTGGTGGTGGATGCTGCCAATCAAAAGGACAGGCAGGATGCTCAGAGCGCTTCCCCTAAAAACAAGGAGGGTAGGAGACTAGACCTTTTTGGCAGGAAGGTCTACTCCACAGGGGCGCTCCAATTCAGGGTGGCCAATCATCAGGCCCTCCTGGGCAGGTATAACCTGAACTTGTGGGACTCTATGAGGAGGTTTTCAGAGTCCCTGCCCCAGGACCAGGCTGCGGACTTCGCCGTGGTCCTGGAGGAAGGTTTGACTGTGGCCAGTGCAGCCCTCCAGACTGGTCAGACGCTGCGGACACGGCTAGTAGGACAATGGCCTCTGCCGTCGCCATGCGGCGGGCAGCATGGCTGCAATCCACGGACCTGTTACAGGAGGTGCAGCACTCCATCCAAGATCTGCCATTTGATGGAGCCGCCCTCTTTTCGGAGAGGACGGATGAGAAACTGCATGCCTTGAAAGACTCAAGGGCAACGCTGCATTCCTTGGGTCTGTACACACCCCAGGCAGCGAGGTTGCAAGCCTGCCAGCAGCCGCAGCGGCTGCCACAGCAGCAGCAGCAGCTACCTAGGCCACCGCCTAGGCCTTTGCCCCCCACGAGGGGCAGGGACAGGAACAGGAACAGGGGCTCTGGACGGTGTGACCGCACAGCGTCGTCCAATTCCTCCCTTAAAGGACCCTCTCAGGGCTTCAAGGGCAAGAGACACTTTTGACGGTGCGCCCAAGGGTGGCACCGTCTCATGGTCCTGGGTTGCTCCCTGCCTTTCCGGGACAGGCTAAGACCTTACCTCGGCCTGTGGCGGGCGATAACATCGGACCACTGGGTCCTCAAGACTGTGCGCTGGGGCTACGCCCTTCAGCTTCTGGCCTCCCCTCCCCACCCACCCCGTCCCTCTTCAGGGACCCCTCTCATGAACAATTGCTCCTGCAGGAGGTTCACTCCCTCCTACTCAAAGGAGCCATAGAAGCGGTTCCGCCGCTCGAGGTGGGGAAGGGGTTCTACTCGATGTAGTTCCTCGTCCCCAAGGCCAAGGGAGGCCTCAGGCCTATACTGGACCTGCGCAGGCTCAATAGGTTCATAAGAAAGCTGAAGTTCCGCATGGTGTCCTTAGCGTCCATCATTCCCGTGCTGAACCCAGGGGACTGGTTTGCCGCCCTTGATTTGAAGGATGCGTACTTCCACGTTTCCATCCTTCCCGCCCACAGGCGGTTCCTAAGGTTTATGGTAGCTGGTGCCCACTACCAATTTACGCCCTTGCCCTTTGGCCTGTCTTCCTCCCCCAGAGTGTTCACCAAGTGTATGGCAGTGGTGGCGGCCTTCCTGAGGCGCAGGGGGGTCCAGATATTTCCCTACCTGGACGATTGGTTAATAAGGGGCAAGACCAAGTCTCAGGTGCGCGAGGCGGTCTCTTTCGTCCAGACCACTTGTCATGCTCTGGGGCTGCTCATAAACGAGCAGAAATCGACGCTGTGTCTGGTACAGCGCATAGAGTTTATAGGGGCTTCCCTAGACTCGGTGCGGGTCAGAGCTTGCCTCCCACGTTCGAGGTTCGAGGGCATGGCAGCGATCATATTGCAGCTTCACAGGTGCTCCACGACAACAGCCAGGCAGTGCCTGCAGCTGTAGGCCACATGGCCTCGTGCACCTATGTGGTGAGGTTGGCCCGCCTCAGGCTCAGGCCCCTCCAAGGTTGGTTGGTCAAGGTTTACGTACCCAGCAGGCATACCCTGAGCAAGGTAGTCACGGTGCCCCCCGCGGTGTTGGGGTCGCTGAACTGGTGGTCGGACCCCAGGACTGTTGGAAGGGATTCCCTTCAGGGTCCCCACCCCCTCAGTCACTCTGATCACGGGCGCATCAGACCTGGGGTGGGGAGCTCATATCACCGGTGGCCTGACCATGCAGGGACGCTGGTCCCAGGGAGAGACTGCCCTCCATATCAATGTCAAGGAACTGAGGGCAGTCAGACTGGCATGCAAGATGTTTCGCCACTCTTTACTGGGGAGAATGGTGCAACTGTTGACAGACAATACCACTGCGATGTATTATATCAACAAGCAGGGGGGAGCGCGCTCCTCGGTTCTGTGCCAGGAGGCGCTTCGTCTTTGGGACTTGGCGGTGGGGTACGATTTCTGTTTAACCGCATCTCACCTCCCGGGGGTCAGGAACGACGAGGCGGACCGCCTCAGCAGGTCGTTTCTACCACAACACGACTGGTCGCTGCATCCGGAGGTAGTGGCCAGGATTTTCCGTGAGTGGGGTGTTCCCCATCTGGACCTGTTCGCGTCAGCTTGGAACATGAAGTGCCCGAGGTTTTGCTCGCTCAGGGGTTGCGAGCCAGGCTCCCTTTCAGACGCGTTCCTTATCGAATGGACGGGGACCCTCATGTACGCGTTTCCCCCCTTCCCGCTCTTGCCCAGGGTCCTCTTGAAAATCAAGAGGGACAGAGCGGATGTAATCCTGATCGCCCCAGCATGGCCGAGACCGTACTGGTATTGCCTGCTTCAGGACCTGTCAGTCTCTCCCCCGATCGAGCTCCCGAGGAGACCGGACCTGCTGTCCCAGGACCACGGTCGCCTGCTGCATCCCAACCTGGAATCCCTGCACCTGACGGCCTGGAGGCTCTCTGGTTGACGGAGGAGAAGAGAACCTGCTCGGAGCAGGTCCAGTGCGTGCTGTTGGGAAGCAGGAGGCCCTCCATGCAGGTCGCCTACAAGGCCAAGTGGAGGAGATTCACCTGCTGGGCGGAGTCGCAGGGCGTAACCCCCGGTACGTCCCCTGTGCAGGCTGCCCTGGATTACCTGCTGCAGCTTAGGCTACAGGGGTTAGCGCTAGCTTTCCTCAGGGTGCACCTAGCGGCCATCTTGGCGTTCCACCAGCCGTTGGAGGGGCGGTCCCTGTTCTCCCACCCTATGTCAGTGAGGTTCCTCAAGGGGGCGAGAGGCTATATCCGCAGGTCCGTGACCCGGTGCCTCCCTGGGATCTGAACCTGGTCCTTGATAGACTGACGGGGCCCCCCTTTGAGCCCTTGGCTACCTGCCCCCTGCTGGTCCTGTCCTGGAAGGTGGCTTTCCTCGTGGCCATTACCTCGGCTAGGGGGGTCTCCGAGTTAAGAGCCTTGACCTCGGAGCCCTCCTATACCGTGTTCTTCCGGGATAAGGTACAGCTGAGGCCTCATCCAGCGTTCCTGCCTAAGGTAGTCTCTCGGTTCCATTGTAACCAAGATATTTTCCTCCCCGTGTTTTTTCCTAAACCGCACGGGTCCGAGGACGAGAGGAGACTGCACACCCTCGACGTTAGGAGGGCGCTGGCGTTCTACTTAGACAGGACGAGGCCGTTCCGAAAGACCACGCAGCTCTTCATCGCGGTGGCAGAGAGGATGATTGGTTCCCCGGTGTCCACGCAGTGCATCGCCAAGTGGATTACCGCCTGCATCCGGCTCTGCTATGAGCGTGCAGGCGTTCAGCTTCCTGGACCTGTGACGGCGCACTCAACGAGGGCCCAGGCCGTGTCGGCGGCCTTCCTGGAAAGGGTCCCCCTGGATGACATCTGCAGGGCTGCCACCTGGTCTTCGGTGCACACCTTTGCCACGCACTACGCTATCGTCCAGCAGTCCAGGGACGACACGCGAGTCGGCAGGGCCGTGTTGAGGGCAGCTCGCCGTTGACTCCTACCCGCCTCCAGGTAAGGCTCGTTAATCACCTAAGTGGAATGCATATGAGCAACCACTCGAAGTAAGAAAACATAGTTACTTACCAGTAACTGTTGTTCTTCGAGATGTGCTGCTCATATCCATTCCACACCCACCCTCCGTCCCCGCTGTCGGAGTCGGCAGAAAGAAGGGACTGAGGAGGGGAGGGGCCGGCAGCGCTATATGTACGCCGTATGAGGGTGGCACTCCAGGGGGCGCTGAGACCGGCCCCTGCAGGGGCTGCTAGACAAAAGTTCTCTGAGAGCCGTGCACGAGGGCGCGCACACACCTAAGTGGAATGGATCTGAGCAACACATCTCGAAGAACAACAGTTACTGGTAAGTAACTATGTTTTACCATGGCTGAAGAGCCGCATGCGGCTCTGGAGCCGCGGGTTGCCGACCCCTGGCTCAGACAAACCATAGCTGGCACTAGGACTGGATTTAGTGAGCCCTATGACAAGTCTTGGGAGCACCTTCCAGTACAATTGCCATAGAAAATGTCTCTGTATATATAACATTCCAGATTGGGTGTGCTAATATTGCATTCTTGAAACATTTTAATAGCTTGTCAGAAAGTAATTCTTAGGTGCTGTCTTTGATGGGCCCATCCTACATTTTTCCACCCCAAATACTTGTCTAGCTCTTTTTTAGGTTGTTTTGTGTTTGTTGCTCTGTTAATGGTTTGTTTTAGGTGTTGATGCCCACTGATGTAAAGAAATTCCCCAAGGTCTTTATAAGATCTGGCTCTGTGGACCAGATTCTGATAGCCATATTCCAGTTTAGTAGTACTTTCCTCCAGGAGTCATCCCAGTAAACTTTTATGGGGCCACTTATGGGGTAAGAAAGTTACACAATGAGAATAAGGTATCAGAATCTGGTCCTTTGGTAGCTTTACTTTAAACACCTGTAACCATCTTGCATCATTGTTTTACCTGACATTAACCTAAAGAGCCTTATTTTATCAATTTTCTACTCCTTTCAAAAATCAGTAGAACCTCCGTGGGTTAATCAATCTTTCTACAGGATACCATGCTTTCTCTAACCTTTCTGAAGAATTGAGATCTCATAGTTCCTTTAACATTCTGACTCCCTTCTGTTGTACAATTTTCCATTTCTAAAAATATCCTATTTATAAATAGGGTGAACAATACATCACATTTCAAATGTGGCCTTGGTAGGCCCTTATACACCGCTCGTATAATTTCTGCTAAGAGAAACAAGATGCCATTTTGTACAATCCAGTCATCTTCATTATTTCCCTCTTTAAACTACAGGTAAGAATTGTGCTAGAGATGTTTACGTTTAGCCATCATGGCCACAGCTACAGTGAGTGTTCAGTTTATCACAGAACACAATTAGGGCTGTAATCTTATAGGAGTCAATTTTAGGAAAACGCGTCCATTTGTCAATGAAAAAAGGTAGTCCTGGAGTGATAATCTTGAGCCATTTATGGCCATGCAAACAATAGTAAGGTGCTCCTAGGAATGGTTGTGTGATGTCATCAATGCATGCAGCTTAGGTGACGAAGGCATTACCAGATGGAACAGCCTGCTTATAACCTCTGCAGCAATGGCATTGCTGTGCTGTGAGCTTCTGCCCAGCAGGTCGCCCCTGGCCCAGCTGACCAGACAGCTCTGCTTCTCTTTTCTCAATACTGGTCTTCCAGCAGCTGCCTCTCACCTCATCTACAGATTGCTGCAGGTCCCATCTTGGCCACCCAACCTGCCTATGGGAGGTTCTTTGTGCATCCAGACTTCTCTCTTCCTTTTGTAATTCTCTCCACCCCACCCCCGGCCATCACAGGAGGATTTTCAAGCCTGCTGTGATCTCAGTGGAAAGACAGAAGAACCTGGGGTACGTGGGTAAGAGAAAAACTGCATGTGTGGGGAAGAGGGTGCTTTGGAAAGACGTGAGGGAAGAATAGAGAAGGAGGTGTCAGGGAAGGAGGAAAGAGGGCAGTGCAAGTGCCTTCCAAAATTATTATAGGTCAGCACTGGAGGATGATAAATGAGCACAAGGAAGAGAGAAAGTAAAAGGAGTAAAGGAACCAGTAAGAAAACTCAAAGGAGCAAACTGGGGACGGTGAGCAGAGTAGGCGGCATGCCAAGACATGGCCAAAGCTCTGTGTCGGGAGTTAGGTGGGGCAAAGGGGAGTAGTGGCCTGTGTGCTTCCCATCCCCTCTCTCAATGCCACAGCCTTAATGTGTACCAGCAACTACTAATTTGGGCCCCAGGCTCTCAATTTCAGTGTGCTTTTCTGAGGGCATGACCCATTTTCCTGGTCCTGGTGTCTTCTCTCAGACCCATACTAGCTGCTAGTTCAGTTTTTAAGTGTAGTGGTTTAGAATGGACATTCCTGTGTTTGAATCCCAATTAACATTTTGTGAAATCTTCTCCACCCACTTAGTGAAGTGTGCAGATTTATCCCATCAGCCATATGACATCTCTGGCCTCTGGTTTTGCTCTTTCAAGAATAAACCCTGGTTTATTTTCATTTCAGTTTGCTTTCCCTGTTTCCAGACATATTTCACATAGGTCTTCTTGAGAATTCCAGAGAAGATACACATAGAACTTTGGTTAGTTTTTTGACGTTAGAATGCCTTAACCTGATCTGCCTCGACTATGACTTTAGCTGTTAGTATTTTCTTTTCTCCATCTCAGAAATATCAGTTTCAGAAGGTTTGGTCTTTATAGATTCAAATGTTATATTTTCACACACTTTCTTTTCACAGTCCTCCTGTTTCCCCCCTACTTTTCATAGCCTGTTTAACTACTTTTAATGCTTCCTTTTT
The DNA here is from genome assembly GCA_007922155.1 of Mesoclemmys tuberculata. Classification (NCBI taxonomy): domain Eukaryota; kingdom Metazoa; phylum Chordata; order Testudines; family Chelidae; genus Mesoclemmys; species Mesoclemmys tuberculata. The sequence goes on along the minus strand of ML675649.1, from coordinate 46,683,774 downwards.
CGGCCACTTTGGGCAGTTTTCTACATTCCCACCATATTCATTGCTAGGCTGCACACTAACTTTAGGCATAGTAATTTATCTTCAAGTGCTTTGCATTTCCCAAGTGTTCTTTCTCTCCTTCTCCGTGGCATCATCTCTTTCATTTTCACCCTACATTTCCTGTGACCTTCCAAATTACTCCCTGCTGAAATTCAGTGCCCTTAATTTCCCTTCTTTTGGTCTCACATTAGTCCCAGCTGACCCCCTTTGTGTTGAGCCTTAGCAACAGTTGCTAGTCAGAAAATGCTTTTCTCAGTGCTGTAGGCCAGGCACTTAGAGGGCACTGCTAGGTCTTTTCCCAGCTGACTTTTCTCTGGATTGTCTAAAGACAATAGAAGTTTCTCTGAGGTCCTGGCAATCTGGTCAACAAGTACTTTTCATGAAAGTTTTTATTAGAAGTTCATTTCTAGTCAGGAAAACCCTCGCCAGGATGATTTAGCTGAGGATAGTTCTGCTTTGAGCAGGGGGTTGGACTAGATATTTCCTGAGGTCCCTTCCAACTCTAATATTCTATGATTCTAAATGAGAATCCCTGCACAATGCATCTGCAAGTTTCTCCTTATAGCTCACTGCTCCTGTCAGGCTGGGTAATACCCATGTCTCTTGACAGAGAACATCACGGCATCAGAACCACTGGAAAGTGATATGGCAAAACAAGTGTAAAAGTGTGCCTTCCAAACACCTTCATCACTGCTCAGACTCTGCAATAGGGAAAAAAATTAATTCATGCCAGAAAAAATAAAGGCAAAGTCTCCCCAAGGAAAAATCTTGCTGTCCCAGTCCAAAGGAAACATCCCAGCAGCTAACACAGCAAGCACCCCGGCAAATAATACACCACTTGCACTACTGAATACTCCAGTAGTGTCGGATGCACCCAGGCCTGCACCTCAATACCCCAAAACTGGCCAACAAAAGCAGTAGTGCTTACTGATACCATAAAAGCAGCTCCCTGTGCAGACTGAAAAAGCCAGCCAAGTGAGGGACAAGAACATGGGAACCATGAGAGGGCTTAAGGACATGCTAAGTGCTGTGCATTGTAAGAACTAAGAGACTCTTACTTTCTAGCTAAGTTTTGCATCTGGATCACAATGCTGCAAAACCAGCACTTTTCACAGAAGACACTCCGCCCCCCCACGCACACTTAACTTGCTCCAGCGCTGCTAAGAAATAGCCGTCCCCACTTTTAGCTTCCATACGCTCTGAAAATGTGTGGCTGCCAGCGGCTTGTTAGAAAAGGTGAGTGGAGAAATCTAAAATTAAGATGAAGAAAATCCAGTAACTTGGGATACATGCTAGCTCTGCTCAAGCTAGTGTGCTAAAATTAGCAGTGCAGCTAAGGGTGGGACTTGGGGCTAGCTGTCCAATCACATAGCCAGGGGCTCCCGGTGGGTTTGTGCTCCCCAAGCTATATGGCTGGTTTTATTATACTAGCTTGAGCAGAGCTAGAGTGCCCGTCTACCTGAACTGGGAGGTGCATCTCCCAGCTGCAGCATCCAGTGTCCCTTGGAGAGAACAAAGCAATGTGGTCATTCAGTTTTTCAAAGTTTCTGGATACAAGCAGCAGTATGGCAATGTTTGGGAATTGAAAATACAGACTTGAAGAGCAATGATGACATCATTGTAACCCGTCCGTGCCCAGGGTAGCCCACTGATAATGCCAGGGTCAGGGCAGGCTGCAAAAGGAGAGCAAATTCTCCCAGCACTGGTGGGTGACACCACAGTCAGACTTCCCAACCAGCCAAAAGACAGTGCTTCTGATTCCCCCACACTGGTTATCAAGAAGCCACTGTGCAAATACACACAGCCCCCTTTACTGCATTTCAGTCTCTGGCTCCCAAATTGACACTAGGTCCAGTAAAGAGACCAGTTGCTTTAACTCCGTGCTCTTTACTAAAAGATTCCCTCTGATCCCAAAGGATCAGCCACAGTACCAGTTCACTATAAGTTTGGATCTTACCCAAAATACCACGCTGCCAGCCAATCCTTTAGTAACTAAAACTAAAGGTTTATTAGTAAAAGAAAAACAAACAATAGGAGAAGTGTTAAAGGCTTAAAGCAATCAGAGATATACAAATGATTTAAAAGTCCATATACATCAGGTTTCTAGAACAATTGTGGAGTTGCAGGCTTGTATAGTTCCTCTGGTATACATCCAGTACCTGGATGGGTCTAAGTCCTTCAGTTCAGTTGCACAGTGTGTTAATCCAGAGGCGTGTCCGCAGCTGGACAGGAACAAGGACACAAGGCAAAGACGAAGACAAAATGGTTTCTGTGGTTTGATCTTATATACCCTCTGTTGCTGGCCATGTGGCTTGTGGAATTTTACAGGAACCAAAATGGAGTCCATAGTCACATGGGCCAATCCGGGTAACTCTTCAGGTATGCCTTTAGTTTCTTCCTAGGCCTTTGGCTTCTGTAAAGGTCTTGATGGGCCATTAAGCGGGCTATTGTCCTGTGGCCTCTCTGTCTGGGGTGTGTCTTTTACAGCACAGTTTGAAATACAGGATATCAAAGATCTCCATAACTTTCCTTACACATATTACACATGAACCCAAATATTATCATCTTATTCAGCATATTATAACCTTTCTAACAGTACCTGACATGGTATGTCTCACATGAATCACTATGTTTTTGACATATTAATGTCTAATTACACAAATGCCCCCCCCTCCTAATGCAGCCCGCGTGACAATCATTAACACTGAAAAATACATTGTTCAGATGAGAAGGGGCAGGACGGGCTAAGTAGTTTATATGGAAAGGAAAGAAGCAGTGAAATAAGGAGATTGGGGAGACCGCTCTGGATGAGGTAGAATTATTTTATTTTGAGATTAAATGCAATACAGGAAATAAATTGACAGAGGAGCTTGCTATAAGATGCGTCATCAGATGGAGCAACAGGAAAGTTAGCAGGAATTAAAAAGAGGCAATCTAGTGACAGAGGATGTGGAGAAAGCTGAGGTACTCAATGCCTTTTTTACCTCTATCTTCACAGACAAGGTCAGCTCCCAGACTACAGCACTGGGCAGCACAGGATGGGGAGGAGGTGAACATCCCTCAGTGCTGAAAGAACAGGTTCAGGACCATATAGAAGGACTGAACATACACAAGTCTATGGGGCCAGATGCAATGCATCCGAGAGTGCTGACGGAGTTGGCTGATGTGATTTCAGAGTCATTGGCTATTATCTTTGAAAGCTCATGGCAATTGGGGGCGGTCCTGTTGATTTGGGAAAAGGCAAATATAGTGCCCATCTTCAACAAAGGGAAGAAAAAGGATCCAGAGAACTACAGACTAGTCAGCCTGACCTCAATCCCTGGAAAAATCATGGAGTAGGTCCTCAAGGAATCCATTTTAAGGCACTTGGAAGAGAGGAAGGTGATCAGGAACAGTCAACATGGATTCACCAAGGGCAAGTCATGCCTGACCAACCTGATTGCCTTCTATGAAGAGGTGACTGGCTCTGTGGATGTGGGGAAAGTGGTGGATGTGATATAGCTTGACTTTATCAAAGCTTTTGATACAGTCTCCCACAGTATTCTTATGAGCAAGTTAAAGTAGTATGGGTTGGATGAAAGGACTATAAAATGGATAGAGAGCTGGCTAGATCATCAGGCTCAGTGGGTAGTGATCAATGGCTCCATGTCCAGCTGGCAGCCAGTCACAAGCAGAGTGCCCCAGTCCTGGGGCCAGTTTTGTTCAACATCTTCAGTAATAATCTGGACGATGGGGTGGATTGCACCCTCATCAAGTTCGCAGATGACACCAAGCTGGGGGGGGAATGGTAAATGCCCTGGAAAGTAGGGATAGGATACAGAGTGACCTAAACAAATTGGAGGATTAGGCCAAAATAAATCTGATGAGGTTCAGCAAGGCCAAGTGCAGAGTCCTCCATTTAGGATGGAAGAATCCCATGCAGCTACAGACTGGGGACCGACGAGTTAGGCAGCAGTTCTGAAGAAAAGGACCTGAGGGTTATAGTAGATGTGAAGCTGGATATGAGTCAGCAGTGTGCCCTGGTTGCCATGAAGGCTAATAGCATATTGGGCTGCATTAGTAGGAGCATTTCCAGCAGATTGGGGGAAGTGATTATGTCCCTCTATTCGACATTGGTGAGGCCACATTTGGAGTACTGTGTCCAGTTTTGGGTCCCCCATTACAAAAAGGATGTGGAGAAGTTGGAGAGAGTCCAGCGGAGGGCAACAAAAATGATGAGGGGGCTGGAGCACAAGACTTATGAGGAGAGGCTGAGGGAACTAGGCTTGTTTAGTCTGCAAAAGAGAAGAATGAGGGGGGATTTGATAGCAGCCTTTAACTACCTGAAAGGGGGTTCCAGGGAGGATGGAGCTAGGCTGTTCACAATGGTAGTAGATGACAGAACAAGGAGCAATGGTCTCAAGTTGCACTGGGGGAGGTCTAGGTTGGACATTAGGAAAAAGTTTTTCAGTAGAGGGTGGTGAAGCCCTGGAATGGGTTACCTAGGGAGGTGGTGGAATCTCCATCTTCAGAGGCTTTTAAGATGCGGCTTGACAAAGCCCTGGCTGGGATGATTTTGCTGAGGTTAGTCCTGGTTTGAGCAGGGGGTTGGACTAGATACCTCCTGAGGTCCCTTCCAACTCTAATATTCTCTGATTCTATAAAAGGAACATAAATTATTAATGAGAGATTTCAATTAGTTGAACACAAATTGGGACATAATAGGCAGAAGGAATAAATCAAACAAGCTTTTAGACAAGGCAATAAATATAAGAAATGCTAATTATTTATTTAGCGGTTTTATTTAGTCTCTGCTTTAGAGGCCACCATCTGCCAAAGAGGACAGTCAGTTGATTGACACATGTGCGTAACACTTGTAAGGCTGGCCTTTATACCCACTATCTTTACCTGAGCAGCAGCCACTTCAGAATCCAACTGGAGAGGAAGGAAGTTCAGAGAGATGAAAAAACAGCATGCTACATTTTTTGCGTGGGAGACAAGGGATGGGAAGGAAATTGGGGATTCTTTCCCAGAAAATATTTTAAAAGTGAATTATCTGGGGAAACAGCTTAATAGCATGATTAAATGTGACACTCATTCTCTTTTTTCCCTTTGTCCCAGATTTACAATGTCCACCCAGACCGATATTTTCTCCTGTAAGCCAGGCAAGTCAGCCCCACTATTGTTTTTGCCCTTCCTCATGAATCGACTGGCTCTCCTCATTATTGACAAGATCAAAGTTTACTTTCTTCTGTTTGCTCTTACTGGATTATTATTTGTATTGTAATAGCTCCAAACATGCTAGGTGCTGTACAAATATAAAACAAAAAGATGGTCTCTGCCCTGAAGAGCTTAAAATTGAAGTTCTCTTCTGCTAATGTTCTTCATACACAATCCTCCTCTCTTCTCTCCCCTCCTATGTTATAAGACATTGCTGTAGTAAGTGCCTGGCTTTATTCTGAATCTCTCATCCTTCTCAGATCCGCTCCATTGTGCACACACTACTAGGTAGAGAAGGGAGCACCCACCGCAGCTGTGACAAAGGCATGCAGAGAACTCACACAGTGCCTGCAGCAGCAATGGCAGGGAGAAGACATGTAGCTTCCTTGCCACTACAAACATTTCCAAACTACAATCTAGCATTTGGTGGGTTTGCTCCACTTCATCATCTGAGTTTATTTTCTAACCTTTACATGTCTCTGAATGCTCCCTTAGAAAAGTCTTTAAAATGTAGGTTGTCTTTTAAAATAAATATTTCTAAGAAGCAAAAAAGTATTTGTTACGCTAGAAGGCATACAAACTCTCCCCTAATACCCTTTACACTGCACAGCAGGCAGGGTAATGACATCTTTTACACTGGCGGGTGCCAAGTGCTGTGCTGTTTCTATTTTCCCTCTCAAATGCTCCATTCTGTCCCCACCCCTCAGCCTTCTTCCGTCTCCTGAAATCCAGGGAGGAAGGAGCTAGGCTGTTCTTTTTGGTAGTGGATGACAGAACAAGGAGCAATGGTCTCCAGTTGCAGTGGGGGAGGTCTAGGTTGAACATTAGGAAAAAGTTTGTCACTAGGAGGGTGGTGAAGCACTTGAATGGGTTACCAGGGAGGTGGTGGAATCTCCATCCTTAGCAGTTTTTAAGGCATGGCTTGACAAAGCCCTGGCTGGGATGGTTTAGCTGAGGTTAGTCCTGTTTTGAGCAGGGAGTTGGACTAGATGACCTCCTGAGGTCCCTTCCATCGCTAATCTTCTATGATTCTAAAACATTTACCTGTTGCACCCATATGGTCCTCTCCGTGCTCCTTATGCCTACCTGCAGCACACAGGATGGCAGTGAGGCTACGTGACATATAGTACAGGGCTGAATTTGAATGTGTCTTCGTTTAAATAACTCTGAGATTCTCTAGAGATTCATTACTCCTTGATACTTTTATACCAGTAGAATTAATTGAAATGGGGTTTCCTGAAATAATGCAGCTGATTTTATTTTTTAATAAAAGGAAGCTATCTTATTTTACTTGGTACATATATTAAAAAGGAGGAATCATTTTTAAAGCTGTTTAAGAAACCATTAACAAAAAGAAAAACAGATTCTCAGCTGATGTATATTGGCTTAGCACCATTTATTTCAGTGGAGCTGTACTAGTTTACATAAATTGAGGATCTTGGGTGCACAGCAAGATGAGTTAAGGACAAAGTGGAAATGTGATCAGACACTCAATATTACTTTAACTTAAGAATTTTTTAATAATATATGTGTTTAAGCCATCTTGAATTTTGGTTTGTTGCAACCACAGAAAATCAGTTTACACCATTTCCTTCCTTCTGCCTTTGCTGTCTATTCTCCTCTCTCTTTTTTTAAAATAGCAATTTGGGGTTTAGAAGAAGCTGACTCCAAATATAGTGGAGCAAAGTGATTGTTTCAGGGTGGTTTTTGACACTGGACAAATAACATTGATACAATGGGAGGTAACTCTTCTTAAATAAGAATTCACTGCCTTTTCCAAATGGTATTACTTGCAAGTTGGTGAGATTTCTCTGTTTCCCTTACAAACTCTTGCAGTCCATACAGCTGTACCTTGGCACCTTACCCGCTCAGCCTAGGGACACAGTGCATCTGTTTTCTTAGAAAAAATGGTATTGCAATTAAAAAGTCAGCCACCAGGAAAGGTCCGTGATCAAGTATCTGCTTCTTAAACCTCTGTCTCCCTGTTGACAGAGCAGTTTACTGACATCGTGACCCAATGGTAATCAAGCAGCAAGCGTTAGTTTGATTGTTGTGGCTTCTTACCTAATTAGTGTCACCTTTGAGTAAATGGAAGTAGAGTGATTCTGAGACTGCCAAAACACGATGCTGTTGTATCAGAAACACAGGTCATACTTAAATTTATTACAGAATTGTTTAAAATCTGTCAAGGCTGGAATAACAATTTCCCCACTTTTGTAAACTCAGATTTTGGAATGAAGAGTTCTGTGTGGTGGTATTAGGTATAAGGTGGTGGTATTCTCTAATTTAATGTAGAGGTTTCTTTTAGACTCAGATGAAAAATAATTTACAACAAATTCAATGTCTGTTTGAGAAATCCAACGCTGATCTGACTCCCAGTGCTTTGAAAATGAAACATTCCTTTTTCGCAGCAGGCACTCGCAGTGTTGCCAAAATAAGATTGCTTTAACTCTTCGCATAGAGATACAGTAGTTGGTTGAAAGTAAGTTCATGATTGAAAATCAGGAATGTAATATATGTATATTTGTTTAATTCTAATTGGTAGTTTTCTTTTCTTTCAGAGATATCCAACTGACAAGTCATATTTCATAGCAAAGGAGATTCTTGCTACTGAACGGACATATGTGAAAGACCTAGAAGTCATTACAGTAGTAAGAGAGTTAAACTTTCTTTAATGTTCTTGTTCCTCACTAATAAATTCCTTACTAATACTTGAAAGGACAAGAAAGTTCTATGGGTAAAGGTAACACTTAAGACGTGTGCAGACACTTTATCCTTTGTCATGTAAGGCATTATGCTTGAGTGTAAACATTCTCCCTGGAATTATGTTACTGATTGTAGACTTGTTTTTTCTATGCACCCTCTTTATCTCCAAAAATTGTGAATATATTTCATATTCAGACTCCTATTTTTAGGATCTCAACAACTGGCAGAAAACATTAAGGCATGTTATAGGCATTAGTTGTCAAGTTTTTTGTCTTGATTACTTAGCTTTGTGCTAGTTCAGAAAAATTGCTCGCTTCAAAGGGGCACTAACAAGCAGTTTAGGGCCCAAATTAAGGTTATAAAAAAGTTTTAAAAAATCTAGCCTACACAGATATTTTTGTACTACTAACACTTGGGCAAAAGGAGTTGCTGGCTGTAATCCTCTGTGGATCAGCCACTAATGGAGGAAGCGAGAAGCGCTTTGCTAGTGTATTACATACCTCGTTGCTAGATAGAGGTGGAATGTTTGGAGATCAGGATTTCTGATATTAGGTTCTTTAGTGTGGTCTGGTGGTTTGAGAGCAAAACTAATCACACAGCTCTGGCACATGCATTCTGAAAGGCAGTCTTGCTGTGGATGAGACTTGGGCATGCCATATTAGAGGGATTCTATTTCTGAGACTGCCTGAAGTGACCTTGTACAGCCTCTCATTTACCCCATTTGTAAAATGACAACTTACCTGTAATCTTAGGAGGCAGGTATGAGACATTACCCAATCAGTACACAGAATTATTAATACCAGTTATTGGAACTGCTAACCTTGGAATTCACAATCTCTTCCTGGCTTCCAGCCCAGCCCTCCTTTCCGGAGGAGCTGCTGCTGTGTTTGGTCTGAAGTTCAAACTTCATGGGGCTGCGATGTTCAGAGATTCTAGCAGCAAGCTTTGGAATCCACGGAATAGCTGGGTGGATTTCATAGGGACAGCAAAAGGCACCTCTCTATTTCCATGTCAGAGAACAAGTTTCTACTCGCAAACATGGAGGCACTAGAGCTTTTCAAAGAATCTTTTAGTAGAATCTTTGATATTAGCAAAACTACTTATTTTTCCCTAATCTCATTCTCTGAAATGATTGAAGCATTTAAAAAATCAGACTGAAATAGAAACCAAGCATGGAAAATTTCAGCCCATGTGATTATTTTGTGAAAGTTATTAGGAACTAGAAACACGCTTATAATGGAAAGAGTTAAGCAACCTTAATTGTAGACATCACTATCAATTCCACCTAAGATTTAATGTAGAATGTGTAGAATGGTTTATCTGCATCTCGCCACTGGAACATGGAATATGCCTATAGCTGGGGTCAAATGCCTTTTTTAATTTTCTCTCCTCACCAAGCTTCAAAAATTTGAAGCATCTTTCTTTATATTGTTCTCTAGATGATCTCTTCTCTAGACATTCCCATTCTCTCCTGCTCTCCCATGTGTTCAGGAGCTGAAATTCAGATTGTCTATTAACTTCTAAAATTTGACAAATGACTATTATTTGAACTTTCTCCTGCAGTGGTTCCGCAGTGCAGTCATCAAGGACAATGCCATGCCTGAAGGTCTCATGACACTTCTCTTCTCTAACATTGATCCAATCTATGAGTTTCACCGAAATTTCCTGAAAGAGATTGAGCAGAGGCTAGCACTCTGGTAAGAATTAATAGTGAGTTGTATGCATGAGTTCTTGGCGTTCGTCTGCTGTATTCTCAGGTGAAGGCTGTAGATGATCCCTTCTAATCTCTACAGTTTAATATCTATGAAACTGCTTAAAAGGAAAAAATGAAGAGGTGTTTTTATCAATATAAATTATGGAAGGGGAAAAACTATATCTGGGATAATTTTAAAGCCATATGTCATGCACTAATGTACCCACAATCCCTCAGATTTGTACATATAAATTATATAATAGTGTACCTAATTACCCAATATGTGTGCATAGTTATGTACTCAGCATGCACAGATGTGAGTTTTTTTGCAACAGAACCTATTGCTCTCTGTTCCAAAAATTTGACCCCATTTATCTGTCCCTACCAAAGAGAAGGAACGCCAGGTCAGAAGGATAATAGTACATGTTCTATGAGTATTTTACTTTGTCAAGTTAAAGTATCTCCAAATAAATTATCTGGAAAACAAATGTTTCTATAAATAAGAGATTCATAAGCAAAGCTATTAATTTCTTGCAGCTTTTCTGGTTTCAGAGAAGGGATTCCAGAATCATTGACCTTTGTGTTATTTTCTTGTAGCCTGAGACATAACATACTGGAATCCAACTAGCCATCATAGGTCCAATATGCTATGCTCTATTGATGGAATTTAATTGATTTTATGATTTTTCTTCCACTTCACAGTTGCAAACCAAATTTTCCCTGTGTACACCCTGAATTGCATGATCTGAATGTTATGCCTCAGCTTGTGAAGCATTCTGCCATAAAGGACATAAATTGCATAAGGTTATGGCAACTGAGTTTTGGAAGAGCGGAAATGAACAGATACAGTGTACAAAAACTAGCAGAAATAACTCAAACTCAGATGATACCTTGTTAAGACCAATTTTACAAATCTCAGAATGGTTATACCAACCTCATGGAGTTAATTTCTGTTCTTTTCCTTGAGTGATTGTGGAGTGGGTGTGGGTGTGTTGTTTGTTCTTTTTTGTGGCCACCATATTTACTGTTGCCCATGATTTCAACTGAATTAGGAATTATGAGGAGATGGATGGAAAAACAGAATTCTAGCCTTGTCTCCTTTCGTTATCCGAGCGACATTTTTAATATACTCCGATTCCTGGGAAGCCTTTCTTAAAGATGGTCTCTGATGCATTGAAAATAAGTTGTGTAGCCTTCAAACTTAGTACAGTTTCTCATTCCATTTGTTTGTGTATATTTCAGGGAAGGACGATCCAATGCTCACGTGAAAGGTGATTATCAACGGATTGGAGACGTCATGCTGAGGAACATGTGTATGCTGAAGGTAGAAAGATTGACTTTTGAAATTCTGAGATTTTCAGTACAGCATCACCCACTGACAGGATAGTAGTTCCGATTGGAGCATTTTCATCCAGCTGAGTGATGTGTAAATTAATTGTGATTTATAAATCACTTTACAACAATATTTAACGGGAGAATTTTTGCAGCAGCAAACACTACTGCCATTTACATCTGAGACCAGATAAGAGCTGTCTTCTTAGAAGACTAAGGGTTTGTCTGCTTGAGGAAATTAACTAGCACAGACAGAAAGGAATAATTCTTCCACTAGTAGTGATGCCAGTATAAATCCCGTTTAGCCATTCTCATGTCATCTTTATTCCAGGATATTCTGCAATAATTACTCTTCCTTTAAAAAAAAAAAACTCCAAAAAACAAAAAAAACCAACCACCCTCTGGAGTAATTATTCTGGAATGAAATAATTTTTATTCTGGTATAGTGTCCACACAACGTAATACTAGCATAGCTGGAGCAGAATAATTATTCCACGATAGCTATACTGGTCAATTTCCTCAGGATACCTCTGCCTGTTCTGGTCCTTCTATTGTTGCAATTATTCTTTGGATATTGGAGTAATTGTGATGTCCCTCAGTCATGCTCTTTTTGTTTGTTTTCCACAGTATATTGTGGAAACCTAACAGCATACGGGTTTGTTCAGTAGTTGGAGTTCTCTGTATCTACTTTTTTCATCTATCTGCAGTTTGTTCTTATAACATGAACCTTAAGAGATGGTTAAAAATACCATGATTTTGGTGCAACCAGTCTCTACCATAGTAACTAATTTCCACAGAACATTTTATCCTCTGTCTCAGTGGACATTTGGTTTTGTTTGATTTTTGTGGCATGTGTGAGTGGGGGTTGTCTGTCCTGCTGTCTTTAAACTACCTTGACTTTGGGTTCCTTTTCAGGTTCTGGAGGGGAGTGTACTGTACTGGACACAAATCTTTTGGCCTATCTCTTCCCCATCCCTGGCTCCTTGTCCCTGTCTCACCCCTCAGGCTTCCCATCTGAGTTCTGGTCTGTCTCTCTCTTTTGGGCTTGCAGTCAGTCCCAAAACTACCCAACTTGAACTGGTTTTCCACTTGCTTGCAAGTTTTACACATGTCCGTGACTGCCAACATTAGCTCCTTTCTTTTTGGTTGTAAAATATTACGTACACTCTTCACAGATTGTAAATTGTCATTATTACTTAAGCAGCATTAGCAATGGTATTGTAATTTGTTTTTTTTTCTCCCCACATTCATGTTACTGTTTTGTATGGCGTATACTCAAAAATTAGGAAACAACAGATTTAAGGCTGCCTCTGCAATTCCAAATCAGTCCCCTTGTGCTGTATGCATCATGATAGCATTAATGATCTGATCACATACTATTTTTTCCACAGGATTCCCACCAAATTCAGTGCGCAGGATGGACTGGGTTGTCTTCATGAGCAATAATTCAATATTCCTTTTATCCTTGTTGTTTAATATGTGGGCACAGGCCTTACCTACTACACACTCTTCAAGCCTTGCCCTGAAAACGGAATTATTAACCATTTGCTTTTTTATGGTGCTCATCAGTACCGCATCTGAGCGCTCACAAAGATTAATGAATTTCTTTTCACAACATCCTGCGATATGGAGGGGTGTCATCCCCATTTTAGAAATGGAGAACTGAATCCCAGAGAAATGAATGTCAAAAATATCCCCCAATTTTGTAATGTCCAGTTTGAAATACCTTGGACCTGACTTTTCAGGATAATTAGCATCATCTAGCACTGCTCCCAGTGACTTCAGTTGCAGCTGTGAGTGCCCAGCACTTCTACCATCCAGACCCAGGGTCTCAAGTCAGGCACCCAGAAAATGAAGACCATGCAATCAGTGATCACCTGTGAAAAGTTTGGTTTAAGTGACTTGCCCAGCATTCCATAGGAACTCTGTGTCAGAGGCAGGTGTGGAATCTATGCCTTAACTAGAGGACCCTCCTTTTAATTCCGACAATTCCCTGCCTTATCGCTACATACCGTACAACTGCTGTAACAAATGAGGGCAGGGGTCCTACAGACAGCAGCCTCCTTTGCTGCACGGTGCTGAGACATCCCCAGAGCAGGCCCAGCCTGTGCACTGAATGAGGCAGGGTCCTGTGTAGAAACATAATATGTGATCATGTAATTAAAGACTCTATCATAATGCACACACGCAAGGGAGGCACACTGCGTAGGCTGAAGCTCAGGGTCCTTGTGCTCTAGTGGGCACAAACTTGACTTCTGCCCCAACCTGTCCCTGCTCCTACCTCTTCCATACCACTGGCTCCTCATCCCAGTATCCTCCCCTCAGGCTTCTCATCATGCTCCCAGTTGTCTTCCCCATCCTGTCTTACTCTCTCCCTTTTCTCTTTCAATCTCCCCCAGCCCCCAGTCCCACACTCCTTGCCCAGACAGTGTCAGTTTACTCCTCCTTGTATCTCTCTCTCCCCTTTTCCTCACCCACCCCTGCTCTCCAGTCTGGTCCATGTCTCTCCCATCACCATCCCTCCTTGGGCTCTTCCAGTCTGTCTCCTCTGTTACCTCCCTGGCTCCTTATCCTAGTCTCTTTGCTCCCCCAGCTCCTTGTCTCATCTGTCTCCTTGTCCCCTGATACCATTTGCCTCCCACTGGTTTCAAGACCTACTCCCTTTACTTTTGGCTAATATAAGTCTCACCTTCACTTCCCAGCTCCTTCTTCAATCTCAACATTCCTTCCCCCAACTGGCTCCCCGTTTCCTCCCTGGTTTTCTCCCCCACTGCCATTCTGTCTCCATCTCTTTGGCCAACTAGTCCCAGTCTCCTCTCCATCCTTTTCCCCAGCTTCCACCCCAGTCTTCTTGCCCTCCCAGTCCTAGTCTCACCTGTCTTCTTCTACTGATTTACTCCTTTCCCTCCCTCCAGTCCAGCTCTTGAGCCCTTTGCATTAAAGTCAGGTGGCTTCTTCCTCCATTCTGCCTGGGCATTAGAAACAGCTAAACTGTTTTGACTAAAATTTTCCAATCCAAAACAAAAAATTAAAAAAAAAAAATCGGCCTCAGGCAGGCACCCAACATGAAAGCTTTCAGCCCAAACAGTTAAAGTTTGGCAAAAGTATAAGCAACTGAAAACAGGGTCTTGTAATGGGGAGTGTCAGCCCGACCTATAAAATGTTACATTGTGTGTGTGTACGTAAGTAATGTCCCTGTCCAGAGAACAAAAGCTAGCCAGCCATATATGAATATATTGTATTACAGTTTTTAAATAGAGTAGGAATGACATACGACTTTGTGAATGTTGATTTTTCCCAATAATCAGGGCTTGTGCAGTTTTGGTTTATATCATGCGTGTTTAGTATTGTAAATAAAACTGAAGATTAGGGACAAGGGGATGCTAGTGTTTTCTTGATATCCATTGGTCAAATCTGTACCGTGTTAAGTGTTTTTTCCCGTTTCTGATCATTGCTGTGTCTCTTGTGATCCAACAGGAGTTTACCAGCTATTTGCAGAAACACGATGAGGTCCTGACAGAACTGGAGAAAGCAACTAAGCGCCTAAAGAAACTGGAAATGGTTTATAAGGAGTTTGAACTGCAGAAGGTTTGCTATCTGCCACTCAACACTTTCCTGCTCAAGCCTATCCAGAGACTGATGCACTACAAGCTGATCCTGGGGAGACTTTGCAAGCACTATATAGTAGGACACCGGGACTATGTCGACTGCAGGAGTGAGTGAGCAAACAGCTGTGAAGATGCTAGTATGAATTCTGTTCTCTCCTTTATGTCGGTTCTGCGTTTCACCATCTCTCAGTGGAGCCTGAAGTATTGCAGCTCAGAACTAAATGCAAAACTCCTTAATTTGACCTAGCTTTCCTCAAACATTTTTTTTATACACACAACTCACCCTCTCTCTCTGTCATGGGCATGCATGAGCACCTAGAAGCTATGCTATTTCTCCTTCAGGCTGAGGCGGAAGGGGGCGGTGTTTCTCTTTTGGGGTATATAGGAGTTGCTCAAATAACTATGGAGATGGAGTTGTATAGGACCTAGCTCCCAAGTGCTGTGTCTGCACTGGGTGATGTGAGAGACTGAAATAATGGAAACTGGTGCTGCAGCCACATATAATGGGATTTCTGAGGCCATCCAAATGACTGAAATCTCCCACCCTTCTTCCTTCCTTCATTGAGTAAAAAGTCATTTAACCCTTCCAAGAAGTATCTTGACACTTTGCCTGTAAAAATGGGTTTCCTTATTTCTTTTACCCCTGCCAGGAGGGCATCTGAACAACAAACACTGCTTAGAGAAGAACAGTATTATATCTTCCGTTGGGACAGGAGGTGCTGTGTTACTCCACCTGGCTTCAGGGCTAAAGCTCAACAGTGTTTTACTGTTAGCAAGATATTGTTTTTATCATCTTTTTGCCATAACAAGAAAAATAAGAGAGAAAATGGCACGTTTAATGTCGAGATCTATCTCCGCTGAGCTAAGAAGCTTGGCTGGTCAGCAGCATTATTCCTCAAATGCTATTCAAAACTCAGGGAAAAGGCCTCAAATTCCCATTGATAAATGGAGCATGGTGTGCATCACAGAATCCTATGTGGCAAAGAGCATACATAATATGACCTGTTAGATGTAATGTACATTTTAGGAGGTCTATGTCAGCATAAATAGAAGAAAGCTGTGGAACTGATGTCTAGTTACCGGATATTGCTAAGCAGATCTTATTGTCTCCATTGAAGACATTTTTGGGAGAGGGGTGCTGCATGCTGTGATTGAGAATTAAGATACCACCCAAAATAAATCTCCCTTAACTATAAATACATTGTTAGGTTATGTTTGTTTCACACCTTGCCCCCCATTCACTTCCCAGGCACATAAGGATTCCTGAGAAACTGAAATTACCAGCTAATTTATTCTCTTGGATAGCATGTCTGGTAATTCTTCCCTTTTTGGGTAAATATGTACCTTTCAGATGTCGTTTTCACACAAGTAAGCTGAAAGTATTAGTCAGTCAGTATTGGGTTTGACAGCATTAGAGGAGGGAAGGGAGAGGGGAAAAAGAGTGCTTCTGATATTATTGCCTGTGATTGACAGCTCTGGAGAGTGGACTCCATCCTTTCCCAGGGTAAACATACTTATTAACGTGTGTGTGAGTGAGTGAGTGTTTTGTTTTGGTTGAACCTACAAAAAGTATGGTCTGCTTGTTCTCCAGCAGCATTTAACCACTGATGACATTAGTCCAGAAAGAAAGATATTTTGGCTTAAAATGCTGTAAATTCAAGTTGTTACATTAATACAGTCTGGTAAATTCAATACCATTAAACAAAAAAATAGAAAATGCTACACAGAAAAGGACAAAGCTGGCAGGAAAATGTTTCCTTTCAAAGCATGCATTAACTTGTGTTTTAAGATTATTCTTTTTTAAAAAAAACTGTAGTTTGGGGCTTTATCAGTCTCCTTCCATTCTCTAGTAAAATCTTCCCTGTATTAAAGCAACATCATCTTCAAACGTACCACCCCAGAATAGGAGATTATATTAACAGCTGTTAGTAGCAGAAAGGAAAAGATAACTTTAATAAACATTGTTCTGTTTGGATAGAAAAGTCCTTTTTTCTTCTGCCATTTCTCCAAAGCTTTTTTTTTCTTTTCACTTTTGATAGACTAATATTTAAAATCAGCTCTTGCTTCCTACTGTAGAGGAAAAGATGTAATGCTCATTCAGAAACTCTTATTTGGTTACATACATAAGTGTAGCAAAGAAGTTGCCATATAATGTCATATTTTCTAACTTTCAAACTAGAATATTGGTTACATGGTAATTACTTTTGGACTTACAAATTGTAATTACCAGGTCATTTCCAGAAACATGTAATTACTATGAAATTGCATGATATTCTCCATGTGATTAAAAATAAATGCATACTTAAGTTTGAGCCCTTTTAATTGAGTGTTACAAAATAACTGATGCTAGATTTATGGCTAGGGCCTTTGGTTTTGTCTGCAGAGCCTTGATCAGTGTTGGTGTTGCTTTTCCTGCAGATGCACTGAAGGAGGTTACGGAGATGACGTCTCAGCTCCAAAACAGCCTGATCCGCCTGGAGAATTTCCAGAAGCTGACGGAGCTACAACATGACTTGATTGGCATTGATAACCTCCTAGCACCTGGCAGAGTAGATAACTTTCTTTGCTTAACTTCTAAAGCCTTTATTGGTTTTGAGTAGTTAGGAAAAACATTTATATAACACATTTATTTACCTGTCACAGACTTGGACCATGTGTTTGCCTTAAAGCCTGTAAGAGTTCCATAGGATATTTGCCTGTATATTAGATCACGTTTTCCTCTTGTAATATTTTAATAAGGAACAAAAACAAAAGTAGTTATGTTTAGGTTGATATTCCATTGCCCTGCTCTAACTACAACAGGTACTCAGTGTGGTGTTATGCTTACCCCTTGGATAAGAGGCAATACATCTTGTCACCCAACAGTGCCCCCACTGCTAGGCCTGCTGATTCAGTCTCTGCTTTTAGAGTGACCTGAGACAATGTGCAGAACATAGAGTTGATGAGAGGAGCATCCACAGAGTAAGGACCACAGTGTTAGCATTGACCCTGAGTAGCTGTGATTTTGGGAGGATTTTTTTAGATTCTGGATATTCTTGGCTTCACATATGAGTAGTATGTCACATCTTAGAGCTAGTGGACAGTTTAGCATTCCATAGGGTTAATGGGGCAGTTGCCAGTATGCTAAAGTCCAGCTGTTTATCAGTTTAATTGCCTTTTCTCACATACTCCAGATGGTGGTTGCAGCAAGGAAAAGCTGGGGAAAACGAAGAGCCATCAAAACTCTGTGCACTTGGAGAAAGGCAAAGCTTGATGAACTCTTTATTTTTCCTCACAGGAATTTATCCGGGAGGGTTGCTTGTACAAACTCACTAAAAAGGGTTTACAGCAGAGGATGTTCTTTCTGGTGAGTGCCTCCTTTGCTGTCTGTCCAGCAAGTGTCCTCAAGACGCAACCAAGGTCTGTTTTTCAGGGATCGAGTCCCGGGACAGTGATGATGCAGCTCAACATGCTCACCACAGGTTCGCTGAGTTTCTCCTGGTATACAGGGGACAGCAGTAATCCAGTCCATTTACTGATTGTGGATTTACACCCATTTATTTCAGTATATTGAAAAAGCCATGTTAATATCAAGCTCATTAGAGAAACAAAGTTTTTAATGGAAATGGACAAAACCGGTAGAGAAAGAAACTTTATTTTCATGCTTTTAAAAGGTACTACAAACAGTGGAGAGTTTAAATGAAATATCTGTGTGGAAACAGTATCTGGTAATGTCTTTTTAAGCATACAGGTTACATTTGTCCTTCATCTCTCAGTTCTCAGATATGTTGCTGTACACAAGCAAAGGAGTCACGGGTACCAATCAGTTCAAGATTCATGGACACCTCTCTCTGCATGGCATGCTGGTAAGTCGTTCCTTTCAAAGTGCACCACAGCATTCGTTAAATAAATAAATAAGCCACTGGGCATTGAGGCCTCTTGGTACGTTCACCTCATGCAGTTACGCTGAACTGAAGTCTCAGCTACTGGTTGGGAGTGAAGTGCTTCCAGGCTGTGGAAAACAGCCTCGCTGCCAGGGCTGTCGAAGACCATGGTGATGTGGACTGGACTTTTACTTGCGTCTGTGTGTGAAGCCAGCAGACAAAGTACTCGTTCTTTTCACCCCGCTAGCAAAACTACCTGAAGACAAACCTTCTTTAACTCCCCTCTCTTGCATGACTGAGACCGATCTGGGAATGCTGATCTGTGCCGTTGTTTTTTACAACTAGCCATATCAGCGCTTCTACCCCTTCTTCTAATGGAGCTATTCTTTCTGTTTGACTTACAGTTAATAGTGCTGGATCCTCCGGTGAGTAATAAGTTGAATCCTGGTCAGAGTTGCTCCTTTCCGACCCCATTGGTTGTGTTATTTACACAGCCTACAGATGTGGCATTAGAACCATAATGAATAGATTCCTCTGTAGAACCAAAATAGACTGAGTGTTTTTGAAGTAGCTGACTTTCATACTTGTTGCAACTCTGCAGTCATGGTGTTGTGAATGAGTTCCTATCCAACCAGAGAGAACTTGGGTACATACCAGTGCAGTGAGTGATGAGAGAAATCTTTTTTCTTCATGTAGGTGGAAGAGAGTGAGAATGAATGGTCTGTACCACACTGCTTCACAATCTATTCAGCTCAGAAAACTATAGTAGTGGCAGCAAGGTATGTATTTCTTCCCAGTTCCCAGCCACAAACAGGGACAAGCCCTTGGAATAAACTTTTGGCTACTGATTGCAGAGGCCAGAGAAGTGCTACATGGGCCCTCAGGAAAGAATGGATTTGACAATAAATATAAAATACTACTGAGCACTTAAATACCTTTTATTAATGCCATGTTACTGAAAGGAGTGTTTCATCTAACCAAACCATGAACTCTTAAAAGGGACAATGGCAGAAGTGACATTGCTAGTGCATTGTTTCCTGATGAGCTTGCAGTGAGTGAAAGCCTTTAACCAATTACTTTAAAGCAGGAAAAGAGGGAAAGATACAAATGATGCAATTTGGAGATCTAAACATGGAAATACCTTAGAGAGCCAAAAAACCCCAATTAAAATCTAGAAAATGAAAATGGGATTAAGAAGTGCAGAATTTCTGGACAGATTTAATGGAGGCATTGCACAAGCCAGGAAATAGGTTCAGTGATGGCTTGTAAAGTAAACAGAGTTCTTTTCAACTTAACCCTTTCCTCTTTTAGAAAATGGGTGTTAGCAGTTATCGCACTCCCTGCTGCAGAACACACCAATAAATCAAGACCCTTCCCTTGCATTAGAGTTTTCAGGCAGATAGTAAAAGATGTGACATAGAAGTACGAATACATCAACCAGAGAACTGATTTCAGTTCTCTCTAATTTGCTTTTATTTGTAAGTGATTAGAAATCAGAATATTTACATAACCTATAAGCTAAATCTTGCGGTCTTTATTCAGTCGTTAGTAAGGGAAGTCTCCAGTTAATTCAGTGCGAGCTTTGAATGAATAAGGATTGCAGTTGGGCTTGGTACATTTGTATATCAGTTTTGCTAGACAAAACTTTACACCAAGGTGAAAAATGTATGCTGTAGAAAGGACAGGATGTACAAAGAGATTGGTTAAGTGAGTGAGAACCTTAACTTTGTCATTTCCAGATGTGGAGCATTTAAATTTGTTACCTCAGTGTTACATTATGGTAAAACATTATATTTCACTATGGAATTGGTAATATTTGTTGTTAAAAGGACCATTAAAAATAGCATCACTTGGGTTTGTTTTTTCTTTATACTTGAGATTTAATCTCTCTCTACTCCAGATGTGAAATTTAATTTAGCTTTTCTAAATGCAGTCTCCTAGGATCAGACCTAGTAGTTCTTGTTCATCTAAAACTCCCATGGGATTCAGCTGAAGTTATGAGTGCACAAGTGATGCAGAATGGAGCCCTTAATCTAAAGGCTACATATTCTTTGTAGTATTTTTATTCAGCTAGTTTCATAGCCCCTAATTTTAGCAAAAGCTATCACTAAACGTTTGTTAAATCAAGTTTTTAGTGTTTTACAACTCAGTTATTTTATATCTTGGCATATTAGCAGAAGGACTAAATTAACCCTTTTAGAGTGCTATCTTACCTGAAAATGTCAGCGTTTTGACAAGCAGCCATTTTTCAGTTGTGTGAGCCAAAAATCCTTAGGAATATGCTTAAAATTGGAAGTTATAATTTTTTTCACTCTCTTATAACTTAAAATAATTGACAGGATTTTTCTTAAATTTAAAAAAAAAGTGCAAATGCTTTGTCCTGATACTAAGGAAAAATTTACTCTGTACGACCTATTCCAGGGGGGGGAAATATATATATATATATGTGTGTATGACCTATGAAGTTCTTACCCAGTAATCACAGCATCATCCGTATAATCGCTAAATTATTTCCATATGCTCTGGAATAAATCTTCAGCATCTTGTGTTCTCTGTTTTACTCTGAAGATGAAAGCTAAAATAGATATGCTGTTTAAAAGGAGTGCTGTCCTTCAAATGCTTCAGTATTATTGTTTCAGTTTCATTCTAACTATCCAGTCTAGGATGCCTTCCTTTAATGTGATCTTCAGACTGAAAATATTTCTTATCTCAAAAAGTAGATTAGTCATAAAGGCCATAAAAGAAGGCTGATATTCCCTGTTTCTTCATTCCAATATGTATGTGGGCACACAGCCCTAGGATATGTTGTTAAAGTTATACAGCAGTTGGGTCGGGCACCTCCAACACAGCTTTGCATGTCTCACTGCTATTTTTTCTCTCACCTTTCCAGTATAGATTGTGCATGATTTTTAAAATGGCTATTTTAAACTTGTGTCTTCAGCTGCTCGGTAATCATAAACTCTGAACTTTTCCCTACTCCGACCTCCTGTAGTGTGTCTTACATTGTAATGGCATGCTGCAATATATTTACCAGAACTATCTGAAATTAGATGTTTGGTGAGCCCTAAATCTGATTTTCCGCATTTGAAAGGCCAAATTCCCATCAGGCAGGCTTCATAAGGAATCACTTAATAAAGTGGTCACCAACTAAAACATTAGCTTTTGCCAACAGCTGCCACACAGTAGTATCTGAGGTTACTAGTTTCTCCTATAGTTAGTTACCACCAGTGTCTCCTATGTGATAAACGTTAGAAAATGTGGTGGTGTTTTTTTAAAGGGGTTTTGTTCTAAAAATTTGGGTACATCAGCTCCCTTGACAATAGTGTCAAAGTTCAGGTCTGGAGGGAATTGGGTTCAGGAGTGATCATCTTAACTAAGTTACATTGCACAGAATGGGCCAATGAGCATTGCATTTGTTCTCTGTACTTTCCTAACAAGCCCAGGCTGATTTCAGATGGCCGGAGGAATAGGGAGGAGTGAAATTTCCAGTGCTTTGAACACATGAAGTTGTGGAACTTAAATCTCTGTTAGGAAAGCTGCTTCTGTTGCTATATGATAAACTGTTAACAAACGTTTCCTAAATGAAAAGATGTTGCTCAAAATGCTAGGATATCAAGGTTCATCTTGATTAAAAAATCTAGCACTATGTCCCAGTCCAAAACCAGGATGTTTAGCCAGCCTCAATCTGTTTTGCAGTACCCGTCTGGAGATGGGGAAGTGGATGGAAGACCTAAACATGGCGATTGGAATGGCCAAAAAATCTAGTGAGAAATCTGATATGTTTTTGGAAAGCTCCATGTGTAATCGTTCTAACAGTAAGTAGCATTTTCCTTTTATTAACGTAATGCCAGTGGTGCAGTGATCCTAATTCTTCCTTTCAGAGACTAGGGAATACAAGTGGTATATATTGTACAGCTCTCACTGTAACACTAATGGAGTGCTCTTCCCTCCTTTTGCATAGAGTAGACTCTCCCACCTAGAGTGATGTTTCTGGTATTTTTAGGCTCAGCAGATAGAAGTTTGTACTGCAAAGCAATAATGTGTTTTGCATGGTCCATAATCCCCTTAACCATCTCTGATTTAGGAGCAAAATCCTCCGTTTAACCACACAGTGCTTTTTGCAATCCATAGATGCTGGTATCTTTGGTGGACAAGAAGTTATTTTATATCCTGACACGCTCCTGTCAATCTACAAGAGGCTGTTGTTACCATGGACTGTGATGAAGCATGTGGCATTCCTTTTTTCAGTTGTACAGTGAGAAGGGGTTGTCTCCAAGTCAGATCCTTCTTTGGATGGGATAGCATAAACACACTCAGCATTTTAACAGACTGCATTTTTTATTTGTAATGCAACAATGGGTGAGATTCCCCCAAACAGAGTTGGATCGAGAAGGCCAGTTCAGTGTGACTTTCAGGGGCTAGGTAACACATTCATGCTGATGTCTGGTAGTGTTGGGTAGAAGCTGCAGACATTCTGAGGAATCCCAGTTTCTGCCACTCACTGTGTATCACAGTTTTCTTAAACTGCTGTTGAATTCTCCTCCCCCAGGATCCTCTGATGAGGTCTCTCTAGAGCAGGAGTCCGAAGATGACATACAGTCTTCTCATAGTTCCTTGGACAGGCAGAACCACCACCGTGCCAACACTACCATGCACGTGTGCTGGTACCGCAACACCAGTGTCTCCATGACTGACCACAGTGTGGCCGTCGAGGTACCCCATAGGGCACAGCTCTCACCTCTTACTGTCTGTCTCAGCCCACTCACAACTTGGTCTTCCTCCAGTATATGTTTCTGTTGCCATCAATCATTTCTGTGCCCGTCAGAGAATGAGTGAGTGAAAGGTCAATAAATGTATGAAGATGCGTGTGTGTCTGTGTGTCTATACACACGTGCTACCCACAGTGTTCTTATTCAAGGGAGTGTTTTGAAGAAGGAAAATGTAAAAGGAAAATGAAGAAACTTCTAGGACAGAATTTTTAACTTGTTTCTTGAGATCCTGAGCCTCTCCAGAGGGAAATAACTGTTTTTCTCTTTCTGCAAATGGTGTTTAGTTTAACGGCTACCAAAACCTGGGTGTGGATCGTAATTAGAAACTGTACTTTCTTCATTGTCCCAGATTTAGAAACTTCTTTACTCTCAATATTTTCATAAAGTTCAGCTATTTCTTCTTCTTTGAGAGAAGGCCTCTGTATATTCCCATTTGTGCAATGTACCCTCCCCTGGACCAGCACCACTGAGCTTTGGGAAGCAGGGAGTGCCATTTCCATTTAGCATATGTCTAAGTGTACCAAGCTGTTCTATGTTAGCAGGGATGCCGATATCTTGGGGGGTTAGTGCTCACTTTGCCTGTGTTAGTGCATGTTTCCACCATAAATATCTGCAGGGCTGCCACTGGGATTTCTGTACACACACACACAGCTTTACTGTTGACTTGGCATCTAGATTTGAGGCTGCCTTTGGGGGGCAGTTCTGCAATCCTCAGATAGTTAGACCTCCCCTGCCCACCTTCCAGGAGGATTGCAGTACACTGCTCGCTAGACTCCAACAAGTGGGAATATGTAGTAGTTGCCTTGAAGGAAAAAACATAGGTTACTTTAGTAACTGCAATTCTTCAAGAGTGTTACCTTTGCATATTTCCATCTTCGTACCTTCCTCTGAGATTTCTACTCTCAAAGCACTCTTGAATTTAGGGGAAGGAATTGCAGCTGGGCATTAAACTGAAGCTCCTAGATTTTCATGGTTTACATAGCATACCGATATGCTCATTGTTGGAAGATTTATAGCCCTTTTCTGTGGGTGTGGAGACCATGAGTTTGTCATCTTGCCAGCAGGCAAACTGAGTCTTGAATGAAGGACTCTGGCCTTGCTTCCCTTGGTAAATTTATGCCTGCCACCAGATCACTGTTATACCCAAAGTGCTGTGAGCTTTATACCACTGATTCTAGGATTGCAGTGAGTTCTCTCAGCACCTTTTTGCTTTGCTCTGAATTTCAGATTCTAATACAATTACTTTTTCACATTCCTGTGTCCTTTGACAGATGCTTTTCCTATATCACTTTTTCTTCTTCTAAAACTCTTATTTTCTCTCTCTTTCTCTCTCTGCTCAGTTTTCTGCTCTCTTGCTGTTTCTCCAGAGCTTCCTCCTCGCTATTTGCTGGGCCAGGCCCATCGGCCCAACACAATCACCCATGTTTGCTGGTACCGGAACCAGAGCCTATCCCTGTCTGATTATTTGTGCATGATTCAGGTAAAAGCTTCTAAAACACTGAGTTGAGTCCAAAGCAGAAAAAAAACCCTACTTCCTCTCACCCATGATCATTTCCTGCACCCTAAACCTTGTGCAAGTGTGAGAATGCCTGACCCATTCAAAATGGAAGTTGTAATGTTTGGTGATTGGTGTGGGAGTCCATCGATATATTTGTTTCATTCTCCAAAAATATCCCTAGTAGCCTTTCAGTTTACCCTATATCAGGCTAAACTCTGGGCTTTCTTTTTCCTTAAATACAAAATGAATATGCTGTCATTTCTCCCTGTAGTTTTAGCCACATCTATTTCTCTTTCCACTGCCCCGCTATGCTGTTACTCAGGTTTCAAGATGCCAGTATATTAACTTCAGTAACGCTTCCCTGCAGCATGCTGTCCAATCGTGGCTCAGCTTTATGTAGTGATGGCCCAGAGCTCCAGTGTCAATCACAAATCCTCTTTTGCTTGTTTCTTCTCATGTTTTACTTTGTCTCTCACAGTGCGTCTTGTACTTGTTCTTTCACATAAACTGAGTGCAGTGTCTTAGTAAGTGTTGCCTATTAGGGCTTTGCATGTTCCAGGAAGACAGGCTGCAAAGACGACAATGTAGGGCTGGATTTTTGGGGAGCTCAAGATCATGCGCTTCTTAGTGAGGTGCTACAAGTGGTAAATTACTGGAATAATACGATGAGAAACCCATACAGTAACAACTGGTAAATAATCACATAATCAAGTTAAACCATCTTCAGCTGAGGTGAAAATGCCATGTGTATTTAACTGTTTAGCATATATGAAAGGAGGCCTTTTTGTAGAGGTGGCAAATTGACAATACAAAAATGTGCTAAGGCATTCCATCAGTAAGTAGAATATCCTAGATGCCTCTCCAAGCATAGGAACAGGACTGTCTGTTAATTATTCTGCACTATCTAGGAATAGTCACGATTGGGACCGTCAGTCAGTATATGAAATAGTGCCAGCAGCACCCTTTGTCTTACCCTTGGGGAGAGTGATCAGGGATCTCATATTGGTTTTCTTTTTCTTCATTGCTAGAATCAGCTTTCAGGGTACCTGCTGAGGAAGTTCAAAAATAGTAATGGCTGGCAAAAGCTCTGGGTCGTCTTCACCAACTTCTGTTTGTTCTTCTACAAAACTCACCAGGTATGCTATAGTTCTGGAACAAGGGTACAGGGTGCTAGGGAGAGAGGGTTGAGATACTGGAGAGAAGATAGAGGTATAGCTCTTTACTCTGTCTTTTAGGTGCATTTTGTAATAATTTATCATCTGCACTGAATTGCCTAACTCCAAAGGCATGTAGCATGAAAAAACAGCAGGCAGTAATTAATCAAGTCAGTATACATAAGGCTAAGGGCCTTTCCCTCACAGCTTTAATCAGGATTTCCTGTTTCATAAGTGGCACTGACCTTGGAAGTGTGAGGGGTGGGCGTCTCTTGAAGCAGTGGCTAACGGAGGTCAGATTAATTAATGAACGTTTCAACTCCACCTTTCCTTTCTTTGTGTTTAGATGCCAGTGCAATCTCCCCCACTCCTTCTGAAGTTCAGCACAACTAAATATTTAAAATAGGCCTCAGGAATGGATGTGCCAGTGGAGTGGTTTGTGCATGTTTCTGTAGTGAATGTTGCCACAAGCTACCTGCACCTTCAGCCCTTATTAAGCCAATAAACCTCCTTTATTTTAGAGGGGCTTCTTGCCTTGAGGAACCAGTGTTATTGGAAAGGAGATCTTTGCTTTGGTGTTAGAGTGGGGGAGATCCAGGAGACAGTGAGAGGCAGGGGAATAGAGGCAAAATAATTAAGCAAGTTTGGGGAAAATTTCATCATAATTTACAACATACGGGTGGGTCTCACAAAAGATGTAAAGGCAGCGTGTCCTCTGACCCCTGCTAAAAGAAAGTAAAACCATTCTCAGGCGTACAATATGAGAGATCAAACACTTGCTCTGTGATTGCTGTCCGTGCGCTCTCTGGTAGAGCACGACTTCTACAGAGAACTGCCCTGTTTGGCTCTGTTCCAGGATGATTATCCGTTGGCCAGTCTCCCATTACTTGGCTACACAGTCAGCACCCCAGTGGAGACAGACTGCATTCAGAAGGACTATGTCTTCAAGCTGCAGTTCAAGTCACATGTGTATTTCTTCAGGGCTGAGAGCAAGTACACCTTTGAGAGGTAACTGTGCTTCCTACATCCATCTCAGTCTCTCATTTGCTTTAGCCACAGGTGGGTAGTTGAGAGTTGTGATTTTTTAGCCCAATCCTTGTTGCTTCGCACAATCTAAGTATCCCCATGGGGCATCCATTGGGTTCCCAGAAAGAAGTGATCCTTCCCCTCACCATCCCTGAAGGCTGCAAAGCTCCTCTATGCTTCTGACCTCTACTCCCTTCTGAGGGGACTAGCTGGTGGTTCTGCCTAATTGGCGATCCAACTTTCTTCTCCACCAGGACGTACTAGAAGTCCCAAAGAATCTGGGTAATGTAGCATGTGTGGCGGTGTATACCCTCTGTGTGACACCCAGTACTGTGCCCGTAGTATAGCCACCCTGGGCCCAGACAGCTTTTGACATACAGTTCATTGAGAGAAGTTACTACTTAGGTGCAGCAGAAATCATTTTGTTTATTCAGAGAGGAGGCATGGTGTAGAGGTTAGAACACAAGGCTGGGAGTTGAGAGCTGTGTTCTGCTGTTTTTGCAACTGTCTTGCCCTGTGACGTTTTTGGAATGCTTTGTGTACTGGGGTACATTCATGCTAAAAACTTTCCTGCAAGGAAAGAGAAGTCTCCCCGTCCCCACTTGAGACCTTCAAACTCTCGTCAGCAAGTCCCAAATTGTATGGGACTATGGAAGTGTTAGGGAATATTTCCAACCTGAGTCCCTATCTTTGACTTTTTCAGATAGTGAGTTTAAGGAAGATATCCAAGCCACATCTAACTGATATAGAGTTTTTTCATTATTGCCGTGTTTTTCTGCAGTAACAGGATTCCTTGGAGTGTTAGTTTCCAGAATGATAGTGAGAGTGGGGCATCTTTTACCCATTTTATAAGAGTTGCTTTCCATGCTGCAAAGAGGTACAGTCTTGAATAGTTCTCAGTGGCCAAGGATAACTTCTTAAATGAAGAGCGCTTTCCTAATCAAAATGCAGGAGAATCCAGTGAGC
This sequence comes from Mesoclemmys tuberculata, assembly GCA_007922155.1. NCBI lineage: Eukaryota > Metazoa > Chordata > Testudines > Chelidae > Mesoclemmys > Mesoclemmys tuberculata. Next base: position 46,655,921 of record ML675649.1, on the reverse strand, counting down.
CTGAATACAAGAACAGGTGTATGGTGATAATTTCCCAAATAATTATCCCAAAGATGCTTTCCTGTCCTTGGGCACACCACCTACAGTGGGCTCAGTCTTCTGTTCAGGCAGAGTCCAACTCCCTTACAAATGGCTGCAGGGAGCAGGAGAGAGAGACAATTTCTATATAATTTTCATACTGAGTTTTTCTAATACAATCTCTAGTGGAGATTTTAGGGATTGCCTTGTGGCCTCCATTTCAATGTTGGTTATCTCCAGAGGTATCTTCCCAAGTTTCTTTGATCTTGGATCTAACAAAAGATCCATTTTCACTTAGTAACTTGTTCATGGAAGGTATTATTTAGCTGTGGTTAGTCCTCCTTTGAGCAGGGGGTTGGACTAGATGACCTAAGGTCCTTTCCAATTCTAATATTCTATGATTAAGCCTTTTCAAGGCCCTAAGACACTTAGAATAGATTTGGGGCCTGAAAGTGTTCGATATTTACCTAAACAACATAAGTCAGTGAAATGTTTCAAATGGAGAAAGGCAATTAAACTGGATCTAGAGACTCCTTATGTAAGTCTGTGAACGATTATCAAACTTACGGGCCAAATACGTCTGCAAGACACTTGGTGCCAGCTGCTTTCCATACCTTGAATATCAAGTTGGATGTTTGATGGAAATAGGGAGTGGTTCATAATAAGCTTCCATGGTGTTGGCAATGAGAAATCACATGACTGTTTGCAGGCTGTCCTCCCATGTAGCTATTGGGGTAATAAATCAGTAGATAGCGTTCTAAGGAACCGAGAATCTGATAATGCAGGTAATTGCCATGTTTATGGAAGAAAATGCAAGTTCCTTGCCCCTGAAGACTGTGGCTCTTGAAGAGAATTACACTTCCTCGAATGCAATGTGGTTCACAAGTTATACCTGCTTCCAGTCCACAACTGTTACCGCCCTCTGTTTTATTTAATTTTCTAGGTTGCAGTAGGCTAGATAGCGTCCTGCTTGGGACTTTAACTTTCCAAAAGAAGGTTAAAACCAGTTTATTTGGTCTATCTTTTTAAAACAACATGACTGATAATGTGTATCTGGTACAGTGTATAATATACAAGGTATAATTGTCACTTTTGGTACATTGAGCCTGGCACGTGGTGGCCAGATTTTGAGCCATTGTAACGTTATCTTAGTTTGTTCATTAATGAGAGGACGTTACACACTATGTGTGATGCTGATCAGGTCACTTCACCTTTCTTTCTACCATTTTCCCCCTCTGCAGTGAAATGGTGTTCATACGGCCTACCTCACAAGGGGGTTGTAAGCCTTAGTGTTTTTAAAGGATATGTATCTGCACTTTGAGCTGGCGGTGTGATTCCCATCTTGAGGAGACATACCTGCACTAGCTCTGATGGAGGTAGATCACTAAAAATAGAATGTAGCCACAGCAGGGAGAGAAGGGAGAATGGCTAGCTACATACCTAGCAACTGATGGGCATGCAACATGCACTTGGGTTGGCTAACCCCTCCCCTACTCCTGCTACTATGGCTATGCTGTATATTCAGCATGCGAGCTCAGGCAGACCTATCACAGGCATGTCTCCTCAAGCTGGGAATCATACCCCCAGCTCAGAGAGATGACATACCCCAAGTGTTTGAAGATCCTTGGATGAAAGTGCGTTATAGGAGTGCAAGGTACTGTTGTACTATAGAAATCCTCCATAGATCACCAGCCAATCCAGTAAAATTGAACCCAGAGATCTCTTGTAAGCAAAGGACATGGCCTTGGATGTTGTAAATGTTCTGTTGTTCCTCTCTTGCCAGGTGGATGGAAGTGATTGAGAGAGCCACAAATTCTCCAGGGAGATCAAGCCTGTTGATTGCCAAGGATGAAAAGGATATTCACACCAACTGAAGGGGGCAGAGCTGGGTTTCTGTGGTAGACATCTGTAGTGAGGTGGGATGAAACCAGGAGTGTGGGGTTGATAAAGCAGTAAAGTGAGATGCTTGTTTCCACCTGGTGTGGAAGTTAATGAGCAAGGGGAGAGATGATCTGGGATCATGTGAGGTTAGACTGGACTAGACGATGTAAAGTCTGCTGCAGGCAAATCTACCTGGAATGATAATGAACCAAACAATGGTTCCCACTCTGGGAATCCATGGCTTGCTGTGTGCGCACATTGTAGAGGGCGTTGTGTTCCAGCTACGTGGTTCTGTACAGTACATGGTGGCATATCCTGATGGAGACCTTTGTTACCTGCCATGTTCATTATGACTGGGTGTGTCAGTTGTGTTTTTTGGGCCACAACAGCAGTAAAAGGCTTTTTGGCTCCCAGGAGTTTCCTTGTGACACTCAGTGTGGCTAAACACCCTCTGGACTGTCTGCTGCTGTAGCTTCAACCTACACAACCTTCTTGGACTAACTGGAGATCTGCAGATGTATCCAGCCGATCCTGAGTTCATATTCATTTCAAACAGAAAATACAGCTGCTGGAGAATCACAGCGCTCTTCAGGAACTGCCATGGCAATAACTTCACTCTTTTTTTAGGGGGTGGGGGGAAATGGGGAGAACATGGAGTTTTTAGTTTTAGAGGTGTCACATGTTACAGCTCAGAGTGGGAGATGTGTGAGAGAACACACGTGGTTTCCTTAGAGCTCAGAGCCTGCTCTGTTGCATGCTGAGAGGGGCCTACCTGATAAATATTTATTATACCTTCAGAGTCCTCTGCATCTTTCATGGAGGGTAGGGCTCCTCTTATAAACCTTTAATCACCCTCTGCTAGTAAGGCATTATTTAATGCAAGAATGGCCAAAGCACTAACCACAGCATCGTCCAATGCAACTTATTGATGTTCTTGGGTGGCATTTTCAAAGGTGCCTAAGCTCCATTGGAAGTCATTGATACTTGTTCCTAAGCTACTTAGGCATGTTTGAAAATCCCAGCCCTTATCTCTCAATATGGAGGTGGCATCCATCTTCAGTTTTAACATGGTGTGACAGTCACTTGCATCAAGATGGAGCATTATATCCTGGCACCTGCTGTCTCTGTGGGTTGTGCCACCATATTCAAGATGAAAATAGTTTCAATCTGCCCCACATCCTGCAGATTTGCTGTTGCCCTTGGGTGCAGTGCAGCACTTAGTTGGGCAAAATATGAATGCCCCTGATTTAAGGACCAGTAAAGTCATAATAAGCTGAAAGTAACAAATGCTGCTGATAGATAGCCATGGTTTAGAGGGACTATGAAGAGCTGATTTATATTTCAGATGGCAACGTATTTATGTATCAGGGAAGGAACAATGAGGCGTTGGAGAGAGATAAGAAAGTGGTCTGTGTTGCGAGGATGGCAGAAGAAAGAGGATAGCAGACACACCCATGGAAAATGGGAGCTGTGGAGGCTTGCATGTGCAACTGTCTCTGCAGAGAGAGAGACTCCTTGGTTGTGTTGGTTCAAAGTCTTATGAGTGCTGGAGAGGAACGGACTAGGATCCCAGATAGAGGATTCTAAGTACAAGATTTCATGACCTTTCACTTGGTACCTGCACCCATACAAAAGCAGAGTTTGGACCAGTGTGTCATGACCATTGTCCACTGTAAGTTAAATGTACTTTTTTAATTTATTAGTGTCTTAATTTTTTAAAATAAACTGTTGTAGATGTATAAACAGTGTTTACTAGCCACTTCTGTTGTAAGCTATCTGAGTGTAAATGTCAACATGTTGGAAGTAAATAGCCGCTCAGTGTAAAGCTCTGGCAATGTGCATATGTTCACTCTAGAGCTTTCCTGCTCTTGGGAAGGTATGTGATGTCTGCATACAAGCTGGGTAGTTTGTCCCACCAGTGACTCTAAAGGACCTATGACCTATTCTAGGCAAAATAACTTATTCTTGAGCTTTGCAGCAATCTCTGTGGATCCAAGAGTAGGAAGCCTGTGATAGCATCTTCAAAGAATTACACACGTGTAATTTTCTCCTCTTCAGAGCTGGTTAGACCTCTTTTTCCTTAGCTGCCAGAAACTGCTCTGCAGCTTGAGGGAAGAGGCTTTGGACTCCATGTAACAGCTGGTTGAGTTTGTATTGTAATCTTTTGTTTTCCTGCATGACACTCCGGTCACCTCCTCTTCCTGAGAACAGATGTGCACAGTATGAGCATACAGGGTCTGTTTGAAAGGAATGAATGAAGCCGTTTAGAGTGAAGGTCCCTGGCCTTCCTCCTTGGGATTTCAACTGCTTGTTAATCTTCTGCAGTGAGTGATCTGCGGAGGAAATTTTCATGAAGAAGAAGAGAGGGTTTTTCTTTGAGTGCTGGTCCCTGTGTGGGTTCTACATATAGGTGCGCATGTGTGCCATGCACTGGAGCTGGAACTGTTTGAAGTCGTCTCTGTCAGCCCACATGTGCATTATGCGTAGTCCACATGGTGCATCCAAGGTCTTATGAGACACTGCAGGTTGATGCCCCCTCAGCTCCCTCTTATCGCCAGGAAGCCAGAGTCAGAACACCTCTCCTCTTCAACTTTTGATCTGCGTAGCTAAAAAACCCCAAGTTTTTAATAGTTTTATCATTGTATATCGGGTTTTTTGTTGTAAGCTGTAGTTATCATATTTTAGGTTAGTCAGTCTACCGTTGTTTGATTCCATCTGGGGCGTCCGACCCGTTCTGGGGGATTATGCCCTGACAAGCTGGGTTTAAGAATTGCACTTCATGCCCGTGATCCTTCTCGATAAACAACGAGCACCAACACTATATTTACTTTCTTGGTGAGACCCATGTTGTTGCCCGATGCTCCATCTGCCGATCCTTCCCATCGTGAACTCATGAGGCTAGAGAACTCAGACTACATAAACACCTCATAGAGGACGCAACATGTCGACGTGAGCACTCGGAGGTGGCACCCACAGAACGTCCAGCTGCGCTGGCGGTGAGTGCGTCCCGTTAGGATGAGACTGTTAGTACCAATGGATCGTGCAGCCTCCATCTCCAGCGGAAAAACCACTGCTGCTATATGAACCATCTACTGGACAGACCCGAGACTTACCACTGATAAATGACCATACCCGCACCAACAGTTCCACCTGCTCGGACAGCACTGCGCTTTCCGGAACAGCAGTCAGATTCAGATTGGTCCTCGGAACTGGGCCCAGCCTTCTGACCGATCCTCTCACATCGTCCGTAACCATAACACCTAATATAAGCATCAAAGTATGCTCCATCAGTGGAGCAGTGGTTCTGATACCTTCATGGTCTGCTGGCAAAAATGGATCAGTATGCTTGGTCTTATTGGCATTGTTGGAGGAATCACATGATACCATTGTGCCCCCAGTACCATCGGAGCCACCAATTCCAACTGGAAAATCATTGTCCCCAGATGAGGCGCTCCTCATTCCCTCATTTTCCCCACCAGACAACCTCGCTCATTATCAGGACCTACTGTGCCATATGGCAACAATCCTCAACTTGTCAGCAGAGAATGTGAAAGGATGAGTTTCTGGACATCCTACAGCCAGCAAGTCCCTCACACATTGCACTACCGATCCATAACTCACTCCTTCAAACAGCCCAGGCAATCTGGCATGCCCTGGCATGTTGCACCCCAACACCTAAGTGTGCAGAGAGATGCTACTTTGTTCTGGCCAATGTCACTGACTTTCTTTTCATACACCCACCACCCAATTCACTAGTGGTGCAAACGGCAATGCAACGCACCAGACAACACTTCAGGACCACTCCTCTAGATCAAGAAGCTTGACCTGATCAGGTGGGATGTTTACTCCTCAGCAGACCAGCAGTTCCACATTGCCAGCTACTAAGCCATACTGGCAAAATACGACTTTAGGTCGTACTCGAAACTGGTAGAGTTCCAAGCCTCCCTTCCAGAGGACAAACAAAATAGAACTCAAGTCCCTCATCGAGGAGGGCAAAGCTCATCTTTATAGGAGCACACCTGGACTCCTGTGCAGGAAGGGCCTTCCTTCCAAGGGATCACTTTGCCACTCTCACCTCCCTCGTTACAAGGCTGCAGCGCTGTCCCCACACTTACATCATTGCCTTTCAGTACTGGGGGATGCATGGTGGCATGCAC
>ML675649.1:46617438-46649855 GCA_007922155.1 Mesoclemmys tuberculata | reverse complement strand
CTTACATCATTGCCTTTCAGTACTGGGGGATGCATGGTGGCATGCACCTCCATCATGCTTTACGCCTGCCTTCACGGGAGATGCCTGCAACTGTGGCTCTGCTTGGTGTACAATTCACAGGACCATCTCAACAAACAGATCCTCCTTCCACTCTGTGGTAACTTCCCAGTCATGGTGGTGCGACCTGTCCAAGGTCATGGCCAGCACCTCCTCAATCCCCCCCCCCCTCATGCCCGACACCACCCTTACCATGGATGCTTCACTCATAGGCTGGGGCGCTAACATACAGGGCCCTACATCCCAAGGCCTATGGTCTCCCAGAGAAGCAAGGATGCACATCAACATCCTAGAACTATGAGCAGTCCAGCGCACCCGTCAAGCACTTCTCCCTCTTGTCCACTTCAAACATGTACTCTCTCGCGGACAACATGACAGTGGTCAAATACATAAACAAACAAGGCGGAGCCAGATCACTAACTCTTTCCCGGAGGCAATCCAACTGTGGAATGGTGCCTACAACACAACATCATACTTCATGCAACCTACTTACCAGGTACAGGCAACATCCTGGTGGACACACTCAGTCATTCCTTCCATTACAACCACAAGAAGGAACTCTGCGACACCACTCTTTGCTCCATCTTCCGTCAGTGGGATACACCACAATGGGACCTATTCACAACAGCCACCAACCACAAGCTCCCCTCTTCTGTTCCAGATGCGCCCTCAGGTATGGCTCACAAGGGAATGCTTTTCTCCTCCCATGGACACTGGGACTACATTACACCTTCCCACCTATTCTGCTCCTCCCACAGGTACTCTGCAAAGTGAGGCAAGACTGAGCAGTCCTTATACTCACAGCCCCCTTCTAGCTGCACCAATACTGGTTCAGAGATCTTCATTTTTCAGCCTGCTCTCCAAGCCATCTCCTCCCTCTCCCAAACTTCTTCACACAACAACAGGGCCAAATCTGCATCCCCAACCCACACTCTCTGCACCTCTTGGCCTGGGATTGGATTCGCGGATAGACAATGGATGCTCCATGCCGGTGCGGGACGTATTCACATATAGCTGATGCCCTGCTACCAGGGCGTGCTACCAAGCCAAATGGAGGCACTTCACGGAGTGGGAATCCAACAATCATCACTCCACAGACACTGTATTCATACTGATCATCTTGAATAATCTACTTAACCTCCACCTCTCAGGCCTTGCCCACTCCTTCATTCAAGTCCACCAGATGGCAGTCAATGCTTTCCTCCCTCCTGTAGATGGCTTCTCAACCATCCAACCACTGTTCAATTCCTCTACAGTCTCCTTAAACCTTTCCTTTGGTCAGGAAACTTGTCTCCTTTTGGGACCTCAACCATCCTTTCAGCCCTCATTAAACCACTCTTTGAGCCCCTGTACACTTGCTTGCTCACCTACCTATCCATGAAGGTGATCTTCTCAGTGGCCACCACTTCTGCCTGACGAGTCACTTGGCAGCCATGATGGCAGATCCACCCTTTACTGTGTTCCATAGTGACAGTCTCCCTATAACTCCACCCCAAGTTTCTCCTCACCATTCCACCTCAACCAAGTCACCTATCTCCCAGCTTTTTACCCTAAACTACACACCTCCAACAGGGAACACAGATTACATTCCCTCAACATCCACTATGTGCTGGCCTTTTATCTCTAACGCAACCACACTTTCCAAGCTTTGCCTAGACTTCTCCTTACAATAGTGGAACACTGTTGAGGCCACGCCCTCTCTTCCCAGTGCCTCTCCAAATGGATGTCCTGCTGCACCACAGTGTTACTCCCTTTCCCAAGTCTCTCTGCCATCTGGCATCAACGTTCACACCACAAGAGCACAAGCCACCACGTCCGCCCTCCTCGCAGATGTCCCTTGGCAAGACATTTGTAAATCACTAACATGGTCCTCTCTCCACACGTTCACCACTCATTACGCCATAGCCACCTCAGCTGCAGCAGATGCAGCAGTCGGCCGCACAGTCCTGAAAACTGTCACCTCTGCTGAGCCCTCGCGCCCACCTCCACACTGAATACTGCTTGCTACACTACCCACGTCTAGAATCCACAAAGGGACCAGCACTCGAAGAAAGGGCGGCTACTAACTGTAACTGAAGGTTCTTTGAGATGTGTGGTCCCTATCTGGATTCCAATCCGTCCCCTATCACCTCTGCTCCAGGCTCGGCCTGTTAGTAAGATGCAACTGAGGGGGCATCAACCCGCACGGTCTCATAAGACCTCGGACGTGCCATGCGGACTGCTTATAACACACGCGGATCAACAGACTACTTCCAATGGCTCTGGCACGTGGCGCGCAGCACACATCCAGACAGGGACAACACCTCTCGAAGAACCATCAGATACAGTAAGTAACCTCCCTTTACCTATCAGTGATGGGAGTTTTCTGAATATGTCCACACTGACCCTCCTTAAAGCTCCGTTCCATAGCCTTTTGTTTACACTGTGAGAGAGTGAAGAGTGAGACTGTTAGGAGGGAAGGGCCGTTTATAGCAACGGTTTAAAAGGTTGGTTTTACTCTGATTACCTGCTATTGCTTTTACTTTTTTAAACTGTTCCATAGCTTGAGAGCGTGGCGTGCAACTTCCTACAGTGTAGATGTGCAGGGGCAGTATGTCTGAAAAACCCCAGCTGCTGGTATATGAGGCCTTTCTCAGCCTTGCCTTAAGTGGACATTTTTCCCCATCATCTGGTGCCACTGATCATCTGCTCTGTGGAGACAGGGACCTGGAATAGCAGAGAGGGTTATGTTACATTGGCAGAGCTGTATAGAAACAGCTTGCACGACACCTCTCTGTACAATGCCTGGCACTGATTCACTTTCCCAAGAACCACGCTTGCCACTCTGCAAGCAACAAGACTCGGTGAGTTTACACATTCCATGCATGCTGACTGGGCCTTGTAGTGTCTCATTGATTTAGTGTGAGGGTGGGCAACTGGCGGCCCAGAGGCTGCACCTGGTTCCCCAGATCATTTTATTTGGCCCACCACAGCTCAGCTTGGGGCAGGTGATCTGGCAGCACCAGGGCCAGGAAGGGGACAAGGTGGCACATCATGGGGGGAAGGCCCTGCGTGTGCACAGACACATTATCACATGATGCTGTGCTGACAGCAAATGGGCTGGAGCAGGGGGCCGGGTCCAGCTCCCAGAGCACAGGAGCTGCTGCCACATGGTGAGTGCAGGGTGGGTTCACTTTCTAACTCACCCTGCATGGTGTCTCCCTCCCACCCCCGTATTGCACTGCCTGGCCCTGTGGATTTTTTAGCCCTCTACCACCAAGGTTGCCCATCTCTGATTTAGTCTCTTCAAAGTCTCCTAGCCTTAAGTAACCCAGCGTGTTACCATCTACCTTGTATAGTAAACGGAGAAAGCCTGGAGAGTGAGTGTTATGCATTGAAAAGTATTGCATTCATGATTTCACCTGGTCAAAAAGTAATAGTGTGAAAAAAACTCTCAGAGAAAAACATGTGGAATCAGCCACTTTCCACCCCAACCGGGCTGCCAAAGTTACAAAGATGCAGTCTCCCAGTGCCTCCGACATGCAGTGGCAGCAGTTACACCAATGTTTTGACAAGCACAGCATGTTCTAAGAGGATGTGTTTCTATGCCAAGAACCTGCTGTGTAAAAGTTAAGGTTCCAGTCCATTATAAAAGAAAAAAAGTCATGGTTGGTGGGATTTTAATTCCCTTTTCCTGATTTGCAAGTATGAGACTCCTTTTTCTTGTGCTAATGAAGGTCTTTTTACTTTCACAAGAGGGCCTGAGTTTTCATAGGGACCAAGTAATGAGGTGAGAAGTCTACTCTTAATGGAGACTGAAGTAACCACAGCAGACCAGACCAGCCAACCAGAGGAGAGCAACATGGAGGCTGTTAGTTTGTGTAACCTCTTCTTTTGCTTTTAAATCTCCACCGCGGTGAGCTTACATTCAACAATAGGTAGCAGCTTTCAGAAGCTCTGGAAAAGTTGTCAGTTAAATACCTAAAGGGGGGAGCCTGATGAATTTTCAACATAAAGAATCCTTTCGGGTGTCATTTTTCTATCGATCTTAGCTACTTGTATGGTCCCCATTAGTGCCACACGTCCTATAACGTATGTACCCTCACAGCACTCCTGTGTGTGGCAGGGCAGCGCTCTTGTTCCCAGTGAGTCCCAGAGAGGTTAAGTGACTTGGCCAAGGTCAGTCTGCCTCTTGGGTAGCAGCCTAATCATTGGCCCATCATTGCTATCTACTGCAGGAGGGTTTTCAGAGTTTAACTTGAAGTCTTGGCATTTGCTGACTGCTGCCCTGCATGCAGCGACTCATGTCTCAGCACCTGGAGAGGCAGTGGCACGACCCTCCCTAGAACTGGAGGCTTGCCAACCTCCCTGGCCTCAACAGCTCAGAGTTCTCCCCATATGGGAGAACAAAGCAGAAGCCATTAGAGTGAATAGGGGAAAACATGATGGCAGCATTTGTTCCTTGGAGGAAGCGCATATCATAAGTGTGTGTACAATTAAAGATGAGGAGCATGGACCACAAATCAAAGCCTACATTGAAAGCAAAACATCGGTCCCAAATTGCTTGGTATGAAGGAGAATAGGGAAAGGAAGGCAATAGGCATCAAAGGCAATGGAAGATCAGAGATGGCTGATGTTGAAAAGTTGGCTTCACAACAACAGAAGAGTTGGAAGCGACTGAAGAAAAGAATGTGTTCTAAAGTATTTTCACACTGGGCGGGGCAGTCCCTCTGCAAGGGCGAGAGGGGGAAAAGCAGTACACAGGAAGATTTCTTCAAGGAGTAAGTACTTACCTACCAGGATATGGTGTGGATCTCATCTACTGGCAAACAGCCAAGCTGATTTTAGGGCTAGCTGTAATCCTGTAGCCTCTTAAACATGTTACTAACATTTACTGGATTGAATGATTGTTTATAGTGGAACGAGGACAGCTGATGCTAAGCCGTCTCCTCCCGTAAGGGACTACACAAACTCTCTTCAAATTGGTATAGAGTAACTCTGCTGCCCAGTAACAATTACACTTCTGATGTTAGTCACTATTGTGTATTATTTCTTTAGCTGCCCTTTGACAGAAAACATTGCAGTAAGAATACCTGCTTCTGCAGCTTCATTTTACTGGATGTCAATGTTTCAATGTTTACCCCCCAGCATTCTGGATAATTCCATGTGTGTCTGCTTCATGTTGGTCAGCCCAGAGCAGCAGCATATCTGCTGAATTCCTTCAGCACATTCTGGCACACAAGGCCCCTCTCTTCAGCCTGTCTAGCAGGCCCTGACAGCTGGTGTTTGTCTGTGCAATGCCACCACACCTACTCTCACTATGCCACATGCAGCTGTGAGGAGAGAATGCCCCATCATATTGCTGTGAACATCTGTTAAGGTTTCAAACAGGATCCAAAGGCCCAGGGAGTGTCAGAGAGAGAATGCATACCCACCCTGCTAGTTTAGCTGGCTGTAAGACTAGCTTAAAAAGACTGTAAGCTGAGCATACAGAACCTACCACCTTAGCTGTGTTACCTCCTGTAATGAACCTCTGCTCTCTCTAGTATGCTGGACCCTAACAGCATTCAAAGGTTTTTATCAATTCTTATTAGTGGACTAAACCTGCTTTCCCATTTTATTTCCAATTGAACAAAACGGACTGCATCTGTGTTGTAAACTGGCTGTGGGGCTGACCTGAGTGACTGTCGTCTCGGTATCAGTCACTGTCCCCTCCCTGAGAATCAAATTCTGCTTTTCTCATGCTTATAATACAGTAAACTGGGAATGGAGTAGAAAACACTAAAACATCAGCTCTGTTGAGTTTGACCACAACCAGCTAGAATTATTTGCATGTTCCAGCACAGATATTTTTGACTAGCCAGAAACGATGACTCCAAGTGTGATTTTTGCCCAAACCTTTCTTGCTTAAGTAGAAGTGTGTAGGCAGAACTAGCTTGTAGCAGTTTTCAATAGGGTGTTTGAGCCTAAAAATTGCAGCTCAGTGTTTCTTTGGAGCATTACAGAAACAGTGAGCTTATTTTTAGCACTGTTGGCAAAAGGCCTTCATTTTATGTTTCTCTGCAAGCCAGGCCAGTTGAGGTTCCCCAGAGCCTCTAGAGCTTTCTCTTTCCCCTCTCAGGCCAGATCCCAGGTCTGCATCCTTTCCCCCAAATCATCCAAGCACCGAGATTCCCAACCTACTGTTGGGTGACAAGCCAGCCCCCCCCACACTGAATGGCTGGCAGGTGAGTAGCCCCCTTGATGCTCTAGCCTCAGGTGCTGTCTGGTGTCTTTCCCTTCTGGTTCTCCTGGCTGCCTCCTCTCCAGACAGCTATTTCCATGGCTGCCATTGGTCCACATGTGCAGCACGTTCTCCTGCGGGTGCTGTGCATCACGAGAACGGTGATTCCTTCTCCTGGCTTAAGTCACCTTATGTTACGCTGCAGACGTGTGCCAACATTTCTGCAATTTAAAGCGCACTGACGTGCTGTATTACCTCCCAGTTACTTATTTCCTTCCCTAAGCGATTGGGGCCTGTGAGTTTCAGGTCTGGCTCAGCACTGCTGAAGGCAGGGAGAGCAATCTCACACTTCAGCAGAAGTCCACCAGGTTCATGAAAGGTCTGACGCTCTGGAGTCTCTGCAGTTGCTGTATAACTGAAAGTTGCACTAACCCCTTCTTTTGTGTGTTACTTCATTGAAAGTGGCAGGTCCCTTTCAATGCTTTTTAAAAACAAACACCCTGTTGCTTAAAATATTGGAGGAAAGTTGTAGAGAATGTTTCCTTAAAGAAAAAAATCATCTTTACTCATGACACTGCAGTGCATGTGAAGGATAATACATGGTACCTTATTAACACAATATGCTACCATCATGAACAGCATAAAGTTAAAAGCAGCAAGAGACTTTCTGCTAGCCTCTCCCTTTTGTCTGGTTGAGTATCCCATTTGCTTGTCTTAGTGCAGAAATACAGGCTGCCTGGTTCCCACTATGCACAAAGTAAACTCTGCTCCACACCTGAGCGAGAGATGACACCAGCAGCTATTTTCTACCCGACATGCAGTGTTAACACATTGAGCCTGTATTTATACATCATAGAGGAGGAGTAAAGGAGAATATTGTTTCCAGTTCACTTTAGCACAGGAAGTCGTAGAGAGACTTGGAGCCCCCCATTCTGAAACCTGCACGCCTGAAGGCAGGGTCCACATTTACATGTTAAGTGGTCTAACTTTCAGAGGTGTGAGCAGCTGCAGCTCCTGCTGGAGGAGCTATCTGAAGTCACATCACTTATGTGAATACAGACTGAGATACTTAGCTTTAGGCATCCAGCGTTCAAAATTTCAACTCTGGGTCTTTACAAGCCTGGTTTCCTTCCAGATCCGTGGAGGATGTGTTTACTGCAGAACTGATCTCACATAAAATAGAGAATTGAAATTCTTGCTAAACTGGTATTGTCAGGAAGGCAAAACTAGTTGAAGTTGCTCCATGGGAATATCTTGAATGATTGAAGTGTCCATCAACATATCAGCTGCTCTTCGGTAAAGCAACCAGAGATGCAGCTCGTTACCTGGACTGTACTTGTGGCTGAGACTGTGTTGGCTTCAAGTAGTTTAGAGCAGAGGCTTAAGAAATGGTTCATGAGAGTAAAGGGGGAGAGAAATTGGCTTTGGTATCCCACGCACAGCATCTGGGGGACACCGGTGCTTCCTGGTGGAGTAGGGAAAGTAAAAGCTCTCAGCTGAATTTTCTTCAATGGAGAATCAGTGTAAAGAATTACAGACAAACCTTTGAAGTGTCTCTGCTCGACAAGGCTCCCTCTTCTAATTCCCTTTAATTTTAGTGTTAACCTGGCTCATATTCAGAGCGCCATGGTGCTCAGTCTGCCAAGAACCAACACAGCTGGGGTGGCGGCTGGTTGCCTGAGCAGCAACAGAAAGAGGCTTTGGAAGAAGCATGATCAGCTCCTAACCCGCATCCAGGAGAGTTTTAAACCCAAGGCAGCTGCCTTGGCCCTGCTGCTCTCTAAGGAAGGTGATGCAAGGTTTGCTCTAGTCTAGCAGAAGTGACATCCCCAGAACAACTGGGAGAACGGTCAGCAAACCCATCCTGTGAAAGTGACCAAACAAAGCCACCACTCTGGGGGGACAGCAGCAAACTTACTTTCATTGCTGCTCATGACAGCCTTCGTCCCTCTGGCATAGGAGCTGAAACAACCCTTTAGTGCCTAGTGCTTCTCTGACTCCACTAGGAGGCTGTAGTGTCTGGAAAGCCTGCAGCCACCTGTACTCCTTGTGCATTCCTACTCACCTACACTTCCCTGGGGAACCCCTCATACTTCCCTTCCGAAACATCAGAGGACAGAACTTCCCTCTTGCTCCACCAGCCACGATTTTACCTTTCACAAGCTCTGAACCAAACAATGGATACGTCGACGGGGAGAAGAATTAAAAACTCCCTTGAGTACAGTGTAAAAACAACGAGACGCCCTCCTGGGGCTCTGCAAAAGGTCTAAATTGTACTTGCATTGTGAGCCCCACGCTGGGTTGTCATGGAAACGTATATCTGACAGCTCTGAAATGTCCTGGAGTCCACAGCACAATGTTACATCCAACAACAGATGATGGTGGTCTGGATAAGAGATGTAGTTCTTATGAAGTTGGGCAAATCCTCCCTCCCCCCTAAAGAGCAGCAACGACTGTACTTGTCAGCGGGCTGAAGTCAGGTGGTTCCGGCTGTGTGAAAACCTGGGAAAAAGGACACAGGTGACATTAGCTGCACTCTTCCATTTGAATGACACACTAAGCAGTTAGAGACCCTCCACACCCACCAGTGACCTTTATGGACAATGACAGACGTGATGGACACAACTCACTGAGTTTCATTTGCAAGCCAATGGCTGTTGTCTAAGCAAAAAACAGTAGCAAAGCTCTTGAAAAAGGTGGTGACGTAACAGCCATGGGGGGCATTTTCTGCCCTCTGGTGTAATTAAGTAACTCACTCAGAATATTACTCAACTGCCGGAGCCTGAAGTGGGGGGTGAGTGTCACTACTTAGCTACGGGCCGTTCTCCTACTCTTGAGCAAATTAATCTGTGTTCAAGAGTAGAGTCATTTCTGGGCTGGTATAGAGCCCAGTCCGCCACGGCGAGGGTGCTGGTAATGGGAATGCCTTGACTTCATCCTAGCTAGTAGCACTGCAGCCCACTGGCTTGTCTGGCAGTTAAGACAGACTGAAAAAGTTTGAACGTGTACAGTGCTGTGATTGAAAGAGAGTGTGTGTTAGCTCCAGTTAAGGATGCTGCTGTGTCCTGTCTCTTTAAAGGAGCAGCAAACTTGGTAAGTTGTGTGGGCGCTCCAGTAAGAGGGGCTTAGCACTGCAGACAGATGTCTCTGAGGAACTCAGGAATTGGGGCTCCCCAGTTGTTACCTGCAAGGTAAGGCCTGAATTGGCAGAGTCCTGAAGAGTTTGCTGGCAAGGCGGACAAGCTGGCATATCAAGGAACTTCCACATAGCTTAGCAACAGCAAAGCTCTTACTTGCTGAGGTTGAGAAGGGACCACAGTGTGTCTCAGTTCTGGGAACCCCAGCAGGATGTCACATTAAGTTTGACATTTGTCCCTGTGTAGCAATAGGATCTACAGCAGTAAAATAAAACACAGGGTGCTTTATTTAACTACTGGATTATCAACTGTTGCAGGGAAGATCCTGTGCTCTGAAAGTCAGTTACTCTACCTACTCTAGGCCAAGTATTTGTTTTAAAGTATATTATAATTAAATGGATTTGCTTTTGTAAGGTCCTTGGAATATGTTTTAGAAATTAAAAAATATGAAGCCGTTCAGTAATCATTTTAACATTTATTGTATTTATTTGTTAGTGATAAATTACGAGAAATGGGAGCTACCTTTTAAGAATAGGGTATGGGCACAGTTACCGTGCTGCACAAGCAGGTTGGCCTGTAGCTGAGCGCTGAGGAAGTCTCTGGCTGGAAGAAGCTCCTAAAATAAAAGGCTTGATTTTCCAGAATAAAGGTTCTCTCTACAAAGCTGAGTCTGGTGATTAATGGTGTAATATTCTGTTCTAGGGGTGATCTGAGTTAATGTTTGGATGGGGCTTGGGGATAATGCAGGGGGTTAGTTTCATGCTTCAAAATATTCATGGAAAGCACAATCAACTCTCAGTTCTGTCCCAGGAGCAAGCCTCCAAAGTTATCACAGCTTCAAAATGACATTAAGGAAGTTACCTCCTCTGCTTAAGAAGCTCTGCTTAAAAACTAGCCGAGTTTTAAGAAACATGATGCGAATTAAACCTTTCTTTGTGCACAGATCCCAGTATAAAAACACACAGCAATACAGCTGAAATACTACAAGCCATTTTAAACCCCTGCAAACACACCAGAGCATCTGGTACCTACAGAAAAGCTTCCATTTCTATTGTTACTTTTGTCTTATTCCCCTTCAGCTGCAATCATGTATGTAAATCCAAGACAACAAGCGTCCCAACCCCTTCATTCCTCTGAAATTGACTTCACTCTGCTCTAATATCCTTGGACTGACATTCCTACCACTACACTGCATCCACAGCTCCACTGGTTACTCAAAGCAAGCTGCTAGCTTTCATGGCTCACATGAGATTGCGCTCAGAGTTATTGAGAACAGACTTTGAGAGGATGTGGCAAACTCCCTGAGGTATAAATCAATGATCTGGCACACAGTCGCACTAGCCCGTGACACACCATGCATCGGAGCTGACGGTGGCTAGTGGCAGCATCACGGCTATGGTGCTTTACACAGCTCTGTTCAGCATGGCAGGCTCGTAATGGAGAATGACTCAAAGTGGCGTCAGACACCTCAAGGTCTGCCTTAGTCAGCAGACACGCTTCTTGGACGTTTGGGCTACTGAATGACAAACCCATAGCTGGTCCTGTGGTGTTACCATAACACAGCTGAGCCACTGCGTTTTCAACACACACCTCCGACCTCTGTGCCACGCTCAGAGAGCGTTGTTACCTTTGTACCCGCTCCACCATGTGCGCTATCAGTTTGTCAGAGATGCCTGGACAGGACTCCTCAGCCAAGCTGAACGCATTCTCCAGCTCCTCCATAGCTCCCGCATTGCCTCCAGTCTGCTTGTGCTTGTCCTTGAGCTGCAAACCAGAAACGCTGTTAACACCTTGTGTGGCATCTGAAAGCGTTCACCAAGCAGATCAGCACAGAATGAATAGCACACTGTCTTTCCAGTGAGGTGCTGCTGGATCCAGGCAGTTAACATGTAGGTTCCTAAAAGCCTGGCCACCCAGGGTTCTCTGCACTCACTAACAAAGCTGAGTGACTTCTCAGTTTCTGAACACGTTCCTCCACGTGCTATTTTGCTTCCCACCTCACAGAGCGGGACAGTCACAACCAAGTCTTTAAGAAAGCAAACACCCTGCCCAGTTTTCCCACACACACATTCAGTGACTTGGATACCATCACTGGCCTGACAGCCCTGAGGGCCAAAGAGCAGGGACCATACAGGCAGCAGCTTCTAGAGCTAAGGCCAGTTTCCTGTCTGTGGTCACTCACTCACTGATCTCTAGAGGCTACTGGAGAGGTGCCACGTGCGGTGATGGATTTTGTGAGGGAGAGATACTGGATTGAGGCCACTGAACACTCCCGATAACAACCTGGGCTTGCTTTGAAGGGCAGTGCGAACAAGTCACAGAACGTGAGAGCGCGGGTCCCCCAAGCTGGCGTAATCCCCAGAGGGACAGCTTGGCCCCTGCAGAGCGTTGACCCAAGACCCATGTGCCATTTAAACACTCAGAGTGGAGCACCGGCCTTGTCCTGGCCTCTGCGTAGGGGGAATTTTTCTTACATGAGAACCCTGTGCTCTCTTTCATTAGCTCATGCACGTCCCATAGGGCCACGACTTATTTCAAGTACACGAAGAGCAAAACATTCAGCATTAGCAAACTCCAGGCTAGCAGCATTGCCCTAGCAAGACAGAACCAGACAACCTGCTTAGCCCCGATTTTCCATGCCATGAATAGCATGTCCTCTGTAACCTCTTCCCCCTTCATTTAGGTAACGGTTTCCACATCCAGCCTGTCAGAGGGCACTGCATTATCTATGCCAATTGACCACCATCTAGGTCAGTTAAAAGCCTTCTTACCTACCTTCATCTTGCCTACACCGATTAAGTGGCTTTACCTTGTCCTCATAGTGCCTTGCGTGTAATCCTAGGAGCACGTTGCCGCTCACAAAAACAGAATGCAGAACAAGGTAAACCTGAAAGCTAACCTAGGGCTGGGACCGTCCCTGTATTTACAGTCCCCCTGCTGGAGGAAAATTAACTTCATTTAATGAAACACACCTCTGCCTTCCCTCAGTGAGTAACCTGCCATTTCTCACACAAACACAAAGGCTGAGCTCCCACAGCCTTCACTGTGTTTACATGCAGCAGCCAAGGCTGGGGAATGCCAGGCAAGCGGCACACAATGCACTGAGAGCTCCTGGACTGAAAAGTCATTCACAGTCTCACCCCAGGATCTACTTTTACCTCCATTTGATGAAAGAACTCAAGTGTCGGGCTTTGGGGGAAGGGCAATAGGCCATGTGACCTTTCCCTTGCAAAACACATGCCCATGCCCAAGTGGGTAGAAACACACAAGCCAGTAACATATCATGACTCACTGCTCAGCGAGACCTAGCTGGAGTTCTCTGTTGCTCAGAAGCTTGTTTCTTTCACCAACAGAAGTTGGCCCAATATAAGATATTGCCTCACACAGCGCGTTCAGTGGTCTGTGATAGGAGCTGCTTTGGATTTTCAAGGCGAGGGAAGGGAAAATGCCTTAAATCTATTGAGCGTTTTGCACGTGTTCTAAGTTTCCTTATAAAACGCAAGCCTTTAGGGAAGAGCTCTCAAACGTAAGAGGGATGAAGCCAATGTGATTCTGCAAACCTATGAAATTTAACAGAGAACTTTGTCAGCTAGTTAAAAACAATCTATAGACGGGCTGTAAGTCATTAGAGAATCATCCTGGCTTCGTCCCTGTTAGCGTCGAAGGAGCCTTTCCACGAGGGACAGGAATAAAACAAGTTTTGCAAACCTGCACAATTTATTCAAACACACTGACCAGTGGCCCCTGCCTCAGGCTTTACCCAAGTCACAGAGGGACGGTGGCTGTGACAGGCAGGTTTGCTTTTTGAGTCAAGTCGACCTGACATCGGCCTAGAGGCTTTGGGGAAACGATTTCAAGTGCAGGTGCCTGAGGCAGGCAGCGGAGTAGAAATGGTCTGATTTGCAGAGGTGCTAAAGAAGCCTCTCCTACAGAAGCCAGAGGGAATTGCTGCTGTTCAGTACTGCTGAAAATCAGGCCACTGTCGCTCAGGTGCCTGCCTCGCCTTCAGGCACGTGAATCTGAAGACGCTTGCTGACCGGTGTAACTCTCACTGAGCTTTCACGCTGCTAAGATCTTATGCTTGGCTATTACCAGGATGGGGCCCATAAAAGCACAGGAATTATGTAGACAGGCCCTTGACTCTCCTGTCCCCCAGGCTGCACCAGGTACTTGAGCGTACTGTTAACCACATCATAATAGTCAGCTCTAAAAGGCACCAACATTGCAGCCATCAGGACAAGTTTGTGTTTTTGTTACTTCAGGTCCATCCTCCGCACCTCCCTCCCTCCACTCCACAGCTTGCATGGTGGCTAATTCCTTAGCACTTCGCTGCTAATCGCAGCCAGACCCAGCCACTAAGGAACCACAACAAACAAGACGTAGGACAGATGGAAGGAAGGGTTAGAACTCTCAGAGGGCCGAGTCTAGATCTAACCTCTCTCACTGGAAATATGCCCTTCTGGTGACCTGCTACGGGCAGCAGAAGACAGAGGGGTGCGGAGGACATTAGGCAGGGGATTTCAACAGAGTAACAGATAAATCAATTGCCTGAAGGGCGGGCATTCTGTAACCGGGGCTCACGAGGCTCACATAGAAGGGGAAAAGCTAAAAAAAACAAGGGCAAGAAATTGTAGGCAGCACTTTACCTTGCCCAGGGTACGTTTAGGCAGCGCAGGTGTATTGGGCAGTTCTCTGTAAGCAGTACATAGAGTTGGCTTTTCTGAACCAAGACAGATGTTTCACTACCCCCTGGTCCTGCCAGGCACCTGGCTCCTCTTCAGCCTCAAGGATCCTTCCCATTTACATGTTCCCTGAACAGATACCCAACTGCTTCCCCTTCACCTGCAGCCATCACAAACCAAGAAAGCGGCCTTCTCACCTCCCTGAAGACGGGGTGGACAAGCGCGGAGAGACACTGTGATCGCGGCTGCCGCTTGATGGGCTCAGCAGGCTAGACAGCAAAACACAGAGATGATGAGTACATGCAGCAGACACACCCATGGAAGGTGCATCCCAGCCCACAAAGGTACTGCAATCTGCCCTCTCCCTTGTGTCTGACATCTCCTACCAGACAGCAACATCAGCGGCTCTTCTGTCCAACTGGAAGGATGGGACAGGGTAGGTAGAAGGGCCAGAGCTGATTCCTATTTGAAGCATCCATTTACATAGAGAGAGGTCCTACAGCATCAGCACTTGTGAGCACCAGGCTGTAGAACGCCACCCGCATCATGCTGAGGTACCAGGCTGAGGATGTGACCAAGTGGAGATGTTCTTGGGGTTTTCTCTGAGTGCTGTATGCATGTCTCAGTTTCCCCCATACGTTACTCATGTATTTCAGTGATGGGGCCCGGGTGCATGATCATTGCAGAGGCCACTAGAGGGGGGACTGGCCTACCCCAGCCACAGGTACACAGAAAACGGCCAGCCCCCCTGCCCTGGGTCAACCAGCTCCACAGTTTGTGGCAGGCGGAGACAAGGAGGGGTAGACGCCTTGTGCAGGAAAGAGACAAAGGACTGGGGAGGGGCCAGGGGGCCAAGTCAGCAGACTGACCTTCTGGGAGCCATGCAGAGCCATTCCTTTGTGCAGTTTGTTAATGGAACTGGGGCGAATAGTTGGTGGGAACGTCCAGATTGGACCCTGGTCTCCATCTTCTGCATCTCCATCGCTAGAAATAGGAGTTAGACATAGAGCCTGCGCGAAATCACACAGAGGACACAAACCCGGCCACTTCTGCGCCCTTGCGCTCCCAGATACACAGCTGATGCATTACGGCAGCCCTAGCTACCCTTGCACCCCAGGGCTCTGGCCACTTTGAGAGGGGGCAGAACAACAATGGCCACTGCAGGTGCGCTGGGGAAATTTAATCCAAGTCAATCTAGAAAATCTGATTCGATCCAAAGTGAAACACCTTCAGATTATCAGACTCTGCGACCTATACAACTCAGAGCCAGTCCTTCCAGTTCCCAGGTCCCTGCCTGAACCAAAGACAAAGATGGTACGGTAAAGATTCAAGAGTAACTAGCAATTCTAGGTGCCCAGTTTGGGACACTAAAAGGATTTGAGTTTCAGTAAATTCTACCCACTCCATTCAGAAGAGTCTGGCCCCTTTAAGGGGTCTCAAATTGGCCACCCCAAAAAACAAAAATCCACTAGTCACTGCTGAGCATCTTGATCTCCTTCCTTATACCAGTTTGGCTACAGAGAGCAGGATCACGTCCAGCTGCTGCGCAGATACAAAATTTGTATCCACATCCAATCCATGCTCCACAGACACGATCCGCGGATATGAAGCAAATATCCATAGACCTGCAGGTAATGCACTTAGCTGAATGCCTGTTAGAGATACAGAAGGAAGAAGACACTACGGGGGCACTGCATGGGCTAGGTGGCACAGTGGGTTAACCCACCAGCCTTACGCCTTTTGAGACCTGGGACCAAGTCCTATAGTCCTTAGCTCATAAGTGAAAACGTTTCCTGTCTCCAGACAACTTTTGGCTCCTCACCTACACGGATCCAAAACTGAGCAAACAAAGGCACCCCGCTAGCGTATCAGGCAGGGCCAAATGCAACATCCACATCTCACTCGAGACCTGCAATACTATTCACTCAGACATCTATACCTGGCTCCCGTAACCAGGGCTTGACCATCTCTCTGCTCACTAGCCAGAACTAGATGGGGAACAGTCTCACCAACCTGGCTCAGGAACCCTCCCTTTCCCTTCCCCACTTAGTTGGGACTCTGTGATTCGAAGCAGTAATGAATAGGGTTGGGGGGAAGAGGAGTGGGCCACAGCAGGGCATGGTGGCGAGCACTAGAGCAGGTGCCATACGCACATGTCAGAATCACCAGAGCTGGAGTCCTCTCCGTGGCCCTCCGACTTCCAGCGCTTGAATCGGTCAATCAGCTCCATGAGGAACGAGGTTTTCTTGGTGTAGCGTGTGATGAACTTGTGCTTTAGCAACTCTTTAGCAGTTGGCCTCTGTGGCAAATCAGGAAACAGAGAGTGCGCTAAACCCACCAGTAGCCAAGATCTGCAAGAGTCACGACAAACGCCCAGAAGCTTTGTCTTTAATTTCTGCCACGCCTGCTCTTTCATTCTGCAACCTGTTGCTAATTTCTCTCCGGGAGTGTAGCACTCACAGGTCTTTCTGCTGAGGATTTCTAGGCACCTCTGGACTCTGGAATTCTATGCCCAGACATTCCTCTCTGTCTGCAGTGAGAGGAAGGAAATGATACTTACAAATCTAGGGTCCTTGTTGAGACAGGCTTCCACAAATTCCTTGAAGGGCTTGCTGTGATGTCCCTCCAGTGTCGGAGGGTTGTTTTTAGGGATCAGGAAGAGCACCCTCATCGGATGCAGGTCAGAGTTTGGGGGCTCTCCCTTTGCCAGTTCAATGGCTGTGATTCCAAGGGACCAGATATCTGCCTGAGAGAGGAGCAAGAAGTGTCATGCTATGCGCTTGGAGGCTAACAGAAGGTGCATGCACCACTCACTTAACTGAAGGAATCAGCCTCACCTGAGGTCTATGGGGTATTTAGTCTCTGTGGTCATTTAGTCACAGGCTTCCCCAACAGACCCCAATGCCTCATAGGAGACCACTCTCTCGAGACTCTAATCTTTGTGTTCAGCCTAGTGTTAACATAGGTATGTGGTATTACCTAGGTAATGCAGCAATAAAGTGTAACAGCTCTTCTTCTACCCCACCAGCTCACCTTGAAGTCATAGGCAGACTGTTTGATGACCTCTGGTGCCATCCAGAAGGGAGTCCCGACAAACGTGTTTCTCTTGATCTGGGTGTCTGTCAGCTGTCCAGCCACCCCAAAGTCAGCCAGTTTCACATCCCCTTGTTCCGAAAGCAGCACGTTCGCAGCTGTTCACACAAACAAAAGTTAGTCAAATGGTTCCTGAAACTCCTATACCCAAGAGGGAGTCCAGTGGCTGAGGTTTTTGAGAGGCTCAGTGGTAACAGCTCCTGTTGTTCTGAGAGAACGTCCAGCTTTGATTTCCAGATTTACTATCTCACTCCCACAGCCAGCAAAGACCCAGAGCAACTCAAAGCAGGTGGGATGGGAGAAGAGGAACATTTATCTGGCAGCTTCATGACTAGCAGTGAAGGGTTTCCTGGAGGCTGATGGCTACAGCACAGGGCCTCATGGAGAGGCCTTGGAGACCCACCTGATCTTCAGAGGGTGGGTGCTCAGCACAGGGTATCCAAACCACCATGCACCTTCCTTTCAATCTTTATTCAACCAGGGTCGAGCACCCGTCCTCTGAAAATCAAGCTCTTTCAAGGTGTCTCAAGCGGGGTCTCCAATGACTGACTGACCTCAGGTGGTTTGTGTGCATTTATCTAAGGGCTGGTGGGATCATCACTCATGAGCAAAGGGGATGTGTTCTCCAGGCCTGACCTTTGATGTCCCTGTGGATCTTCCTCTCAGAGTGTAGATAATCCAAGCCCTTGAGGATTTCCCGCAGGATAGTGGCAATGTAGGTCTCTTCCAAGGGTCCTGGCTTTAGCTAAACATGAAAGAAAAGTGGGGGAGAGGAGTGAATGACAGTGAGTTTGGAAGGAAGAAAGGATGGAACACAGGCATTAAACGGAAGGGAAGAAATGGAAAAATAATAGTAGGATCTGGAACTTCCTACACAACTTTTCTGACAGACATTTATGCACCACTAGAGGGGTTCCTCACAGGCTCCACATTTCCTGACCTCGGTTTGCAACACAAAATCTCCTGCTTAGTGGTGTCAGACACCTGCCGGCAGACATGCCAATCTGGAAGTCTACTGCTGGGTTTATACCCCATATAATTAAATATAAGAACCAAAACCAAGGTTTACCACAGTCATATCCTGCTTTAGGTTGGAATACATTAAACAAAGAGAACAGTAATATACAGATCCTCTCTGAGCCAAGGCTCTGGGCACATGTGTGCAAGCAAGCAGCATTTCAACTGGTGCAACTGCTTAGGGGCTTCTGACTTATCTGGAAATGAGGTGGGGTGACAGGATCCCACCCTTTCCAGGGCACTAACTGAGGCCATGACCCTGCAATGAGCTCTGTGCAAATGCCCCCCTGAAGTCAGTGGGGTTCAACAGCATTGTTCTCACTGCAGGCTCCAGGCCCCAGCTATCACACTGCGAAGGCGGAGAATTCAAAGGATTCTCTGCTAAGGTGAGTGTCACAGTGTGACTGGCCCTGTTAAGAGGACGCACCTGTGTCTGATTAACTGCTACGCAACTGGTCTTAAGAGAAGGCCACTGGGCTTTATAAGGAGGTAAACAGGACGTGCTAGGGGAAGTTGCAAAGACTTAAGAGTCTATTCCAGCTCGCAGGAGCCTTCTAATGATTCAGGGCTATTCACTGCCCTCTCTCAATCCAGGAAGGTAAGGAGAGAAGCGACAGTCAAGAGAGCAGACACCAGGGGACAAGAAGATTCCACCCTGGGAGATCTGGGAAGGATGGGTTATCCCTGTCCTTCCACTGTCCCAGTTATACATGCACGACCCTATTAAAATCAGTGGAGGTACAGGCATGTAACACAGCAGAGTTAAGAGCTGCATGGGTTCTGCATCTGTTCTTTAACGTCTAGTGTAGCGTGGATACGGTGTCATTCCAGCAGGTCAAGCCTCCACTGGAATTAGGCAACAGGTTATCTGAGGTAGCAGGGTGTGTTGTACAATGGTGCTTAGATAGCTGGGTACAGACTTCCCAAGGGGTTGAAGAACAAATGCTTTCTCCATCCTGGCAAAAAGCAGGCTTTGTAGCCAGCATACCTGAGCTGCATTGTGTACTCCTCGGGCAAATGGCTCCGATGAAGGCTTAGCGGGGCTAGCAAACACTAATTTTATGGCTGTTTCACAAACTAAAGTTCCAGACCCCGACTGTGGGCCAGATGTGCCCAGTTGTTAATAGATCAGGACTGACCACGCTACTTACCAAATCCAGTGCAGAGCCTCCACCCAAGTACTCCATGATTATCCACAGCTTTGTGCTCTGCAAATGAGGCAGGGAAAAGTGTTCTGGTGAGCACTGGGCACCACTTAACACTGGTGTGTTAAAATTAAAAAAAAAAAAATCAAACTTAAACTAGGCCCTGCCCCAGCAGCCATGAAACCTCTGCACAGCTCTTCACTCAGTAGGTCAAACAGGCATTCCACCTCCACTGCCAAGCTAGGACTCAACAAGTCAGGGGACACAAGTTCATTGACACAGTACTGCTGCACGGAAATTAAACCCTGGGTGAGACTGAGATCCCACCACACACCTCCCTTCCAATCCTTATTTGTTTTCCTAAGTGAATGGAGTGCGTGGTCTGACACCTTGCACCAGCACCAGCCACTCAATCTTCCCCATGTGGCTCTACTGATGTATCTCAAGCTTGTCCTAGAAACAACCCCTCTGAGGTGGGAGGGTAGTTTTCAGTCCTTGGCCTCGATAATGAGGCTGCTAACAGGGATGATAGTTGAGTAGCATCCACACGTGTTCACTAGACTATCAACTCATCTTAGCTACGTCTCCAAACAGCCACCAGAGGGTGGTGACTTCCAATCACTAACCAGCAGCCAAGATAGAAAGCTCCTGACCCATTATCGCTCCCCCATTGAGCGAGTTTCCTACTCACCTCAGCATTGTTTCCAAGTGTTAAGCTTGGTCCATTTCATTGTTCCCTCAATCTCACCACACGCATCCTTTGTTTCACCTGCCTGTTGTATCCTGTGCAACACTGAGAGTGGGAGCTCTCGGGGGTAGGGCGTGTTTTCTCTGTCATGTCCGTACAATGTCTACCACAACAGCCCTGACCCTTGACTGGGGTTCCTGGATGCTACCATCACAGAAGTAAATAGTAATAGCAATAACTCACTATTCAACTCTTACCGGTACTCCCGGGTGGAGCTGGGACTGGTTTAAAGAGAAGCTGAATGAGCCTGGTGGCCTAAGACCATTTAAAACCCAAGGCCACTTGTGGCATTGGCAGTGCGAGTGACAGCCCTTGTTCAGGCAGGCCACAGTGACTGGCAGGTGTGCTGAGATCAGGGCCAAGGAGAAGCAGAGGCAGCTCAGTGGTGTCACGTCACACTGCCACGCAGGGGATTCATGCACTGAAGACTGAAGGTAACCTGGGCGTCACCGCCACGGCAGTCTCAACAAGAAACCCGAACTAGGGCCCAAACCCCAGAGAATAACCCAACTCCTCTCCTCCGTGGGAAGGTTCTGCACAACTCACAGTATTCCTGAAGGCGGCTGGTACTGTGTTATGCGCAGCTCCCAGAAGGAAAGGACCAGGGTTGGAAAAGAGATACAGCATCGACTATCAAGGAGACTGAAGACTAAAATAAAAGTCTCGGACGTGCTTGCAAAACCTTGGTATGCAATGCAGGGGGCAAGCCAGAGAGGAAAGCCAGACAGCAGTTTGAGTATAAAGGCAACATGTCTTCCAAAGCTGTACTGGAAGCACCGATTCTCTTTCTTGGAGACAAAGTTTAGGTTCCCAGAGATGTGAAACATCATCTAAAGCCAGAAAGAGAATTCTCTAGGGGAAGGGGGGCAGGGGCTGTGTGAGAGCTACCTCCTTTATAGGAGGTCTATTGGGGGTGTAGTGAGCGGGTGTGGCCTCCCTCCGAGACTGACAGGGAGAAACAGGCTAAGCCTGTGAGGGCAGAGCCAGGGACTGCCTCTCCGCCTACCTGGAAGCAAGGGGGGAGGGGACAGGAAGTATAAAAGAGAAGCCCAGGAACTCAGTCAGGGCCTAGCTCCCAGAGGGGGAAGGATGTACCTCTCCATGCTCCAGAGCTGCCTACAGCCTGGTACTCAGGCGAGTAGGCTGGGACCCGGTACCCAGGTAAGCAGACCAGGGCCTGGGTCTGGGCGTTGGTGACTGACTAGTGGTTGGCCTGGTACCCTGAGGTACCCCTGGAGTTGGACACCCTGCTGGACTCGGGGTCCCAGAGGGGCCAAGACTTGGAGGAGCTGCCTGATGCGTATGAGGAGGAGGTGGCCATACCAGGGCCAGACTTGGAGGAGCTGTCCCTGGCATTTCCAGAGGACAATGAGGCACAGGCCCTGACTGGGCCAGACCTGGAGGAACTGCCCCCCGCTGACCTCCCTGATGAGCTACCGGACCTGCCACCCCTTCCCACCCAACGAGATAGAGGGGTTCTACAACCTGCCCCTGGCTGATTACCCTGAGGAGCTGCCAGATTTCCACTGCCCAACTTGCCGCTGGACAAGCACCATGATGAGGAAGAGTGGGTGACAGCCCAGCAGGTACCCAAGGAAAAGGGGCAGGAAGCAGCCCACGGGAGGGGTTGCCTGGCCTGGAGATTACAGGGCTGGACAGTGAGTCAGCGTGTGGCGGTTGGGACCCCGCTGACTCCGTGGCACACCCCTCTGCCACGGAGATGGACCTGGGCTGGGACACAATGGAGTCGGGTAGGCCTGCGTCCCCTCCCCTGATCCCGTTGGGGGGCCTTTGAGACTGCGTGCCCGTTGGGGTTTGGGGTACTGCCTTAGGACCACCCCGCCTCAGCCTGGAGACAGTTCCCCTAACCCGGGGTTGAGTCACCCCTGCTGGCACAGAATAGTGAGTGGGTGTGGCCTCCCTCCCAGACTGACGGAGGGACAGCCAAACCCCCTACACAGGGCCTGTCTCTTTAATGAAGCAGTTTCCTTGTAGCAGAGCCCCCAGTTCTTTGGGGGAATTATGTGTATGGAGATCCCTATAGTGTGTTCTGCAGCGGCCAAGTCCCACATTAAGCCAGATAAACGCAATGGAAATGGCCATTACACTCTTGCTGCAGTTACAGTGTTCTTTGCTGACAGCACAGCCCACCCGTGCTGGACACCCATCCTGCAGCTGTCAGTCATAAGTTCCAGCCTGCTTCCTGTTGATCTACGATACCATCACCACCCACAGATTTACAAGCTCGAGTACTAAGGTGGCTCTCTCCCCTAGCAGCTTTGACTACCTTCAGATAGGAGCCGTAGTAGCGGGTGATGTAGGGACTGTCACACTGACTAAGCACAGTGATCTCTTGTTGGATGTCCTCAATTTCATCCTCCGCCTCCTCCAGGTCAATGATCTTGATGGCGACCACCTCCTTGGTTCGGTTGTCGATTCCTTTGTACACTTCGCCAAATGAGCCTTTACCAATCCTCTCCAGCTTGGTGAATAGCTCTTCTGGGTCCACCCTGGAGTGCTGACCAGAAGACAGAGAGAAGGGGAAAGGGTCAAACCATCAGCTGTCTACAGGACACTGTACTTAAACAGGGTCATTGTCACCACGGTCTCCCACTACACTTCTATTAGCTAGTTCATCTTTATTATAAGGCATATTCAAGGTCCATAATAGACCTCCAGATATCTGACAGAAGGCTTCCCCCTACACAGCGACTTACCATGGTACCACCCCAGCCCAGGAAGAAATGAAGAAAGACCAAGGATGCTGTTCCCACAGCCCTCCAAGTACGTAGAAAGGAAACCCATCAGCTCTTTGAGCCAAGGACCTCTGTAGTGTCTAGGAGAACAGGGCCGTGACCTGACTGGGCTCTAAGCAGTACTGGAAAAGCAGCATTTGGAGGTTGTTTGCTGTATACATACAGAAATATAGATCCTGAAGTGTCAGATCCAGCCTTCTGCTCATACAGTCTAGTGAGCATATGGGAACTGAGCCAAATAGTATCCCAAGACCAGGGCAAATAGAAATCCATGGGGATATTCCTCCATCCCAAGCCTGCAGCGATTTTGGCAGGGAGATGAAGGCAGAGGGGGATATCTCTCCCTTTTGCCTCTATTTTACGATCAGATTTAACCACAACACAGGGGCAGCTGCTCAGAAATACAGATTAAAGTGAGCTCCTTCACTGGAGCCAGATCAAATTCTACTCTCAGCCCACCACAGTGGACTGCGCTATTCTTTAGCTGTTGGCGAGGTAAGCGCCACTCCATTCTGAAGGATAGCGGCAAGGATCCCAGTTACCTGAATAGCTGATCTGCTGCCAAGTGTTTCTTCTGGGACAGCCTTTCAGATGAATGGCACGTCCAGATGTGACAGGCACATTCAACCTCCCGAGATCAGGACATTAACTGAGATGCTTCTAATGTGGTGACCAGAGAAACACTGGCATTTAAATAGTCATAAGTAGGCCTCACAGCTAATACGTCATTAATATGAATGTGGGTAGGTAGGAAGTCTGCATCACTCTTTGATGCCATTTCGTTCTTCCCAGTTGCAGACTCAGGGGTATTGCGTTGCTTTGTACTGGGTAAAGGGCTCTGCCTGATCAAAAGGGTTTTCTTAAAGAAAAGCCTAGCTTCTGGAAAATACTGCATGACTTATGGGAAATACCCAGCAGTTACAATGTATGGCTTCCCAGCATAAGCAGGTGATACAGACTCACCTACGAATGTCAATGAGGGCCACTCCCTAGCTAAACCTTGAATTCAGGTGAGACTTAGGCCAGCACAGTGGAATTTTCCCATTTCCTTACTAGGCTCTTGCAGCTGGTCCTCACTGAGTCCCTCAGTTGATGTTTAATGATCAAACTGACTACGTATCCTTTAAGCAACCTTTGGACAGGGCACTGGCAATGAACAACCCTTCCCAACAATACTACAGCTGCACACAGAGCAATAGAGGCCCAGACAAGGGCAGCCATCACACTCCACTATCTGTACAGGATGTTAATATGCTTTTTATTCTAAGATACCAAACATCTAGCATACCAGACATCCTCATGCACCCACGGCAACACCCAAACAGTGCTGCACTTTCAACAAATATATGCTGGAAATGGAGAGAGAGAGACACAGAGGGGAAGTGCAGCAAGAGCAGTAGAGATGAAAGGAACTAGAGAGACAAGCAAGGACTGGCGATGTAGGGTCGAAGGAGGAAGATGATCTAAGCTGCAGAACATGGGAATGTAGAGAAAGGAACTGCAAACACTCATGAAACTGGCTGAACGGATTCACAGGAGGCAGGTATAGGATAGCAGTGCCACAGCCTTCCTGAATGACCAGATGTGCTGTCTGCACCCCACTGCACCGGCAAAAGTCAGCTTACCCTGGCCCCAGGAGGGATGGAGCAGACTATTAAGAACATTTAATTCAGAAAGGGAGGGGGGAGAAGTACTATCTACATGGGCCCCCTGTGCAAACACACTCCCAGGCCCTCCTGTCTGAAAAGTGATCGGTATTCGTGGAGGAAGAGGGCAACATGCATATTGGACGCTGCATCTGGAAAGGAAGAGCACTAAAAAAGGGATTGGGGGGGGAGAAGAATGTGATGCAGAGCCAGATCCAATAGCTTCCTGT
This sequence comes from Mesoclemmys tuberculata, assembly GCA_007922155.1. NCBI lineage: Eukaryota > Metazoa > Chordata > Testudines > Chelidae > Mesoclemmys > Mesoclemmys tuberculata. Next base: position 46,625,142 of record ML675649.1, on the reverse strand, counting down.
TCTTAAAGTCTGAGTTAAACAGGAGGGGAAAAAGACATGCAGTTGGCTGCCATTATCCTACTAACTCTGGTGGTGTTTTCTACCCCTTCCCCCTTCCTGTGTCTGTCTGGTTGTTAGCTCTTCAGGGCAGGGACCACCTACTACTCGTTGTACAATGCCTAGAACAATGAGGTCCCATTCTTGGTTGGCCCTTATGCATACGATTGATTAATGCAAAAGGTTGTTTTGGGACTGAAAAGGGTTGTTTTGGGACTGAAAAGGGTATGTTCTGGTCTCAGCAATCTAATCCAGGTCCCAGTCTCATTGCTAACAGCACAGGAGGGCGATACTGAGTTCTGGTTTTGTGTGGTTTCATGAGCACTGCAGAGATTCCAGTCAGCAGCAAGGGGTTGAGCTTCTTTAATGAACATAACACAGCTTAGAGCAGCGGCTCTCAACCTTTACAGACTACGGTGCCTCTTTCAGGAGTCTGATTTGTCTTGCGTACCCCCACTTTCACCTCTCTTAAAACGACTTGCTTACAAAATCCGACATAAAAATAAAGTGTCACAGCACACTATTAGTAAAAAATTCCTTACTTCCTTATTTTTACAGTATAATTATCAAATAATTCAATTGGAATATAAATATTGTACTTACGTTTCAGAGAATAGTATATAGAACAGTATAAACAAGTCATTGAATGAAATTTGTTTGTACTGACTTTGCCAGTGCTTTTTATGTAGCCTGTTGTAAAACTAGGCAACTATCTAGATGAGCTGATATACCCCCTGGAAGACCTCTGTGTACCCCCTGGAGTACAGGTACTCCTGGCTGAGAACCACTGATTTAAAGTACTGGCCAAAGGCGTTGGGGAGACTGCACAAATCCTGTAGGCAGGAGAGATCTGCCCCATCAAGTTATACAGAAGTTAGCACCTGGAATGGGAAACTCCAAAGTTCCCAGCTGCTTAAGTGCAGACCCGAGAACCACCCTTTGCCCAGGTCTGGGAGCAGCACATGCCTGTCTCAAGCCTTCTTTGTTTGAGAAGAGGGTGATCAAATGAGACCACAAGGGGCTGATGAAAAGTCTCATGTATTTTTGAACAAAGCTACAAGTCACCTAGCTGCAGTCATGCCATGACCTGTCAGCTACTCTGTGAATGAGTGAAAATGCAAAGGCCCAATCCAGCAGTTACTGTGGATACTGAACTCCCCCTGGAGACTAGGAGAATTTGAAATGCAGACTGAATGCAGGATTAGATCAATCATGTCTTCACTCTACCTACATAGAGCAGAAAGAGAAATAATGTAACTCACGTACTGATAGCCCAGACATATCAACTCTGAGATAAGCTAGCATTACCCCATAGGAACACCTCTACTGATTTGTAGCTGCTGTTACTTCACAATATATAATAGGAATAGTAAGGGTCCATGTCCAGATTGCATACAACAGAATTTTGGTCAGCCTATGGCACAGTAACGTAAGTGAAACTCAGTGAGATTACACCAGGTCCATGAAATCTTTCTTCAGGGGAGCCCTCTGTAATATTGTTCCATGTTTGTACAGTGCCTAACACAATGGGGTCCTGGTCTACGATGGGCAACAAGAAAGAAAGAGAGAACCTGTTTAAAATGCCACATTATAACTTGCTGAACTCGTGTACGGATGCTCTAGTTGGCTGGCAGGCAAGCTTCGCACACGTGCTCACGCAGTGCTGAGAGGTGAAGTGTAGGAAAAAAACTCCAGCATCACCATTTTGAATGCCTGTTAGTCTACATGCTGGTCTCAGTGCTAAGGAATTAAATGTCCCGTACTTCATGCAGAGAGCAGCCACACACAGGTCAGGCTAACTTACCTATGGTGCATTACAAGAGTCCACTTGGAATCCTTCACCACTAGGCAATGCAATCGGAGTGAGCAAGCAAACAGTTCACTTATAAACTCCTTAACACCCACCAAGGCCTGCAGCTGCCCATCACATTGGAATCCCTTTGTTTTCCTCTGCTCACACCAGGCCTGTAGGGACTGCAAGGCAGAGCTCTAAGCGGCTCTGAAGAGCGCCGGCTGCCCTGCTGCTCTATGTTCTATTACAAACCATAAAGCACTTAAAGGATATTCACCAATCATATCTATTTGCCCAACTGAACATTAATCACATTGTAGTTCTGCAGCAGGAGGGATTCATGCAATCCTTCTGTAGTTACTGTCTGCTCTATTGCGATTGCTCAAAAGGGAAAGGGGATGGTCAAGCTTGGAATGGGATGGAGGGAGACGATACTTTATCCTGACTCTGTTGGGAGGAAGGAGAGAGAGAGAGAGAGAAACTTTCCATCCTGACTACTTGAGATGGGGGAGGACATTCCACTGGGATCCAAGGGGGAGGAGGGTAATTATGTTATGGCAGCTTAGGGCAAAGAACACTTTATTGTGCCAGTTGGGGGTGGGGGAGAAAGGCACTCGGTCATGACAGCTGTGAGGGAACTTTCTGTTGAGACTGAAGTTTCTACCTTTCAAACAAAGCAAATGACTGCAGATATCAGGAATTAAGAAAAGCTGCATTTAAAGAGCCAGTTTGGCAGCAACCCTAAGCACTTCACTGTTAGAAACAGTCTTGGCAGCTCTACTGGGTCTTGCTGCTGCGGTGAGAAGTTGTAGACATGACACCTTTAAGCTCTGGGATGGAGGAAAGAACCCCTTCTCCCCCCCCCCCCTTTGCTTTTTTCAGTCATCACTTGGAACAGGCTCTAAATACAGATGACCATATCTGGCAGAAACAGAGCCAGCACTTTTCATACCCAATCACACTCAATTCCAGGCCTAGCCCTGCTTTGCTACAGTTCACCTGGCCCCCTCAAAAGGGCTGCATACAGCATCACATGCTGGAGTCATGTCCCAGACTGCCGTGAAGGAACCCAAAGGTGCTTATATACAATGAGAGATGTCAGGGTTAGCAATCTGGGGCAGATGCCTATACGAGAGTCAGGGGGGCACAGCTTCCATGTCCTTTCCACATTGCTATCCTGGGCCCCTCCCATTTTACAAACAATGGGCACCACTGGTTTAAATCAAGAGTTAAAACTTCCTCATTTATGCCACAACAATTTAGAAAGTAAACACTGCTGGAACCACACCCTACAGCACAAAGACTAGTGGTTGAACTCCAGTCTCCCCAGAGATTAAAAACAGTGCATTTTACTTATGTACAGTCCTTTGGCTCAGGTACACTCTAACGCTAAACCTTTTTTTGTTTGGATCCTTTTGAAAACATTTCAGGCTGTGACCCCCTCCCTACCCCCCCCCCAAAAAAAACAAACAATTGATGACTTCCCCCCTGCCATGTCACCTTTATCGGCATGCACTAGGGGCTAACAGCTCATGACCCACCCACCCCCATAATAAGCTCACAACCCCCCCATTTGAGAACCCCTGCTCTAACCACTAAGGAAAATATTCAGGGTTTCTCTATGCCACAGCTAGCAGAGGGAATCAAGTGTAAAGGAATGCAGCAATTCTGACCTCCCTTTTGCATTTTCCCCATCAAGTTCTTCCTCATACCTTGCCTAATGTATTAACCTTTTAGTTCTCTAATGGAAATCAGCATTTCTCCAGCAGATGAGAGGTACTGTACGTGGCGATGTTTGAAAGCCACTAGTCAGTACCACTTTATTACAGTTTTTCTGCTGTCTGCTGATCCACAGAGGGAGAGTCTCACTGATTCTACAGTCCAGTTAAAACGGGCAAGTCCTATGACAAAAATACCTCGCCTTTCTATAATCTTCTGAGTACTGTACAAACACAGTGAGTCTCATCCCCTAAAGGGCTTACAATCTATACAGCTAGGACAGACAAGGAGCAGGAGGGGAAACAGAGGCACAGCGAGGGGAGCTGACTTGCCCAGCATCACACACAAGGTCAGAGACAGGGTTGGGAATAGAACCAGCTCTCCTGAGTCTCAACCCACTGACTTATTTGCTGGATCATCCTGCCTCTCTCACATCTATTTTTAGTTTTCAGTCAACTCAGGGTACCTCTAAGCTACAAACATGGGTGGACAATCTTGACTTGACAGATTCTTGTTGGCCCTCTGCAGACCCCTACTTGTGTAGAGCATTGATTTGCAGCCTGGGGTTAGTGAGTAGATCTGGGGCTTGCTTTCTTGATGACTAGGTGGAAGGCAAGGTCCCCAGTACTCAATTTGTTAAGCACTGAAACAAACTGTCTAAGGAGGTTGTAGAATCTCTGTCATGGGGGGGGGGGGAGGGGGCGGCGGCAGCGGAGGTTTAAAAACAGGTTAGACAAACACCTGGTAAGAATAGTTTAGTTATTATGTAGTCCTGCTTTGAGAACAGGGGACTGGATTAGATTAACTATTTTCCTTTAGGGAACTATTCCCTTTCAGTCCTACACTCTTATGAACATAAGAATAGCCATACTGGGTCAGACCAATGGTCCATCAAGCCCAGTATTCTGTCTTCCAACGTGGCCAATGATAGGGGCTTCAGAGGGAATGAACAGAACAGGTAATCAAGTGATCCATCCCATCAGCCATTCCCAGCCTCTGGCAAACAGTAATCCCTGCCTATTCTAGCTAATAGCGATTGATGGTCCTATCCTCCATGAATTTATCTAGTTCCTTTTTTAAATCCCATTATAATCTTGGCCTTCATAACAGCCTCTGGCAAGGAGTTCCACAGGTTGACTGTGTGTTGTGTGAAGAAATACTTCCTTTTGGGCATTTTAAACCTGCTGCCTATTATTTTTATTTGGTGACCCCTATTTCTTGTGTTAGGAGGAGTAAATAATACTTCCTTCATTTACTGTCTTCATACCCATCATGATTTTATAGAGCTATCATTTCCCCTCTTAGTTGTCTCTTTTCCAAGGTGAAAAGCCCCAGTTTTATTAATCTCTCCTCATATGGAAGCTTTTCCATATCCCTAATCATTTCACTTTCCCTTTTCTGTACCTTTTCCAATTCCAATATATCTTTTTTGAGAGGGGGACCAGGCGACCAGATCTGCACACAGTTTTCAAGATGTGGTCATACCATGGATTTATAAAGATGATATCTTCTATCTTTTTATCTATCCCTTTCCTAATGATTCCCAACATTTAGTTTTTTTTATTGCTGCTGCACTATGGGTGGATGTTTTCAGAAAACTATCCACAATGACTCCAAGATCTTTCTTGAATGGTAATCACTAATTTAGACCCCATCATTTTATATGCATAGTTTGGATTATGTTTTCCAATGTGCATTACTTTGCATTTGTCAACATTGAATTTCATCTGCGATTTTGAGAAGGTCCAGAGGGATGGCCGTGTTAGTCTATATACAGTAAAAACAACAAGAGTCCTGTAGCACTTTAAAGACTAACAAATTTAATTTCTGCAGGCATAAGCTGCCATTTTGCTGCCCAGTTACCCAGTTTTGAGAGATCCTTTTGCAACTCTTCACAGTCTGCTTTGGACTTAACTATCTTGAATAATTTTGTATCATCTGCAAATTTTGTCACGACGCCATTTGCTGCTTTTTCCAGCTCATTTATAAATATGTTGAACAGTACTGGTCCCAGTACAGACCTCTGGAGGACACCACTATTTACCTCTCTCTGAAAACTGATAAAACACAGGGTAGGAATAAATTCTCTCTCTTCACCAGTTACTGATTCAGGATTTTATTGTAACATTGGGTCATGGTATGGAAAGGGTTGAGAAACCCTGAGTAGACTATAAAAATGAAAAGGTTAGGCATAATTTATACTGTTAACTTTTGACCCAATATTTATTAATACAATCTTGCTGCAACTAAATCCAGCCAAACAATCCAACCAATTTCCCTTGCTATTCACAATCCAGTTCAAAATTACTCTTCTTGTTTTTGATTAACTTCCTTCAGCTTTAGTCCATTACCCATTCATCTAGTGCAAGCTTCCTACATGTCCCTACACACTGATGCAATAGCTTTCTCCTCCACAGCTCCTGCATTTGACAGCCTCATCAATTCATGCTTATAGACAGGCATAAGACACATTTCACATAAGAACCACCATACAGGGTGAGATGAATGGTCCATTTAGCCCAGTATCCTGTCTCTAACAGTGGCCAGTACCAGGGGCTTCAGAATGAACAAAACAGGGTAATTTCAAGTAATCCACTCCCTTTCATCCACTCCCACATTCTGGCAGTCAGAGACTTAGGGCTACCCAGAGCATGGGGTTGTATCCCTGACCATCTTGGCTAATACCCATTGATGGATGTATCCTCCATAAACTTATCTGATTCTTTTTTGAACCCAGTTATACTTTTGACCTTCATAACATCCCCTGGCAATGAGTTCCACAGGCTGACTATGTGTGAAGAAATGATTCCTTTTGTTTATTTTAAACCAATTGCTTCTTAATTTCATTGGGTGACTCCTGTTCTTCTGTTTATGTGAAGAGCTAAATAACTCTTCCATATTCACTTTTTCCACATCAGTCATGATTTAATAGACCTCCTTCATATCCTCTCCCTTAGTAGTCTCTTTTCTAAGCAGTCTTTTTAATCTCCCTTCATACAGAAGCTGTTCCATACCCTTAACCATCCTTGCTGCCCTTCAGGTTGCCTTCCCCAATTCTAATATAACATGTTTGAGATGGGATGATCAGAACTGCATGCAGTATTCAAGGTGTGGGTGTACCATGGATTTATATAATGGCATTATAATATTTTCTGTCTTATCTATCTCATTCCTAATAATATTGTTCAGTTTTTTGACTGCTGCTGTACATTGAGTGGATATTTTTAGAGAACCATCCATGATGACTCCAAGATCTCTTTAAGTGGTGACAGCTAATTTAGATCCCATCATTTTGTATGTGTAATTTAGTGCCAAACAGGATAGCCCCTCATCCATTTCCAAGATTACTGGCTCCCTCTACTTGGCACAGGATGCCCACTATGTATGTTATTGATGTACAGTCCATTATACTAGGAGGCAGTCATTCTGTAACTCAGACTTTGTGTATCTGTCCCATTTTGTATCCTGCTTCGTCTCAAATACTGCAAAAGAAAAGGACTCTCCACTTCCCTAAGGAGGGCAGATTTATATTTAGAGATGTACTGTATCTCTGCCAGTCTCACGTTTTCTGACTTCATGGATGTGGTAATCTTGCAGTGTCAAAGTCTGATACCATCAGGAAATACGCCAGTAATCATCTGGATAAGAAGGGTAAAGCTGAGAACACACACAGGATGTCCCCACCTTGGCTAAATAATGGTACAGTTCTTAAAACAAAGATTTTCGCTTTGGGGATTTTTAGCATGTTTCCCAAAGAAATCCTTATCACCTACCTGGTTGGCAAATTCCCTCAGGTGAGCCATGGCACCAGGCTGCTGAGACATCCACCTCCGGTGAAACTGGATGGCTGGGATCCTGTGGCACAGGGACGGAGCAGCACTAGCTCATCCACCAATCAGCTGTGATGGCCAAGAACACAGTTGCTGTATTCAAAGCTCCTGGAATCTAGCTTCTCCTTGATCCACAACTTCAGAGTGGTCTTCCCAACCCCCTCCCAAAGGCACCAACCCCTTCTCACATTAGCAGAACAACCCTGGATGCTTCAAAGACATGAGAGCCTCGGTTTAAACAGGCAGGAACAGCGCCAGGGTCCTGAACACCCCCTACCACCTCCTAGGTGGCTCTGCAAGAGCCCTGCACTGGCTGCCTCTCCCCAG
>ML675649.1:46571064-46612438 GCA_007922155.1 Mesoclemmys tuberculata | reverse complement strand
CTCCCAGGGGGCCTATTGGGGAGGGGAGGCCCCCCCAGCTCCTCCCAGGGGGCCTATTGGGGAGGGGAGGCCCCCCCAGCTCCTCCCAGGGGGTCTGTTGGGGAGGGGAGACCCCCCAGCTCCTCCCAGGGGGTCTGTTGGGGAGGGGAGACCCTGCCCTGCCCCAGCACACCTTTCCCTTCAGCTAAAACCACACTGGACTTTGCTCTTCTGCCCCCGACAAAGCGAAGGCCCTTGATACAACTCTCATCCCCTCGCAAGGTAGGAAGGAGAATTGTTTTCACCATTTTCTGGTTTAACATCTCCTGTGGGCCCCTCGCCTTTCCCGCGCCCCACATCAGGCCTGCCCAGGGTTGTGATCTGTCTGTCTTCATGTGTCCCCCTCCTGGTTAGAAATTCACACAAGCCCCAGAAGTGTGATTCAGGGAAAATTGGATTGGGGTTAGAAAGAGGGCAGCTGGGGGGCATAAAGAGCAATAAAAAGTAAGTGCGGAGGACAGCTACATACCTGGAGGGAAACCCCATGGAGGAGAGGAGCATGGAAGCCTGTTGATCCAAAACAAGAATGTGTTTGGGGAGAACAACTCAGCAGTGAGAGCATGAGGGAATGTCACCCAACCTGCTGCGCTGTGTGCTAACACCATCTCTTCCACCAGGGAAATTACACAATTGCTGTCCTTTGCCTTACTAAAAAGTCAAATCTGGCACCTCAAACAATTGCCTACACCCTTGCTGCTTATTTGCTCACACTGGCCCTCCTTGGGTCCTCATGTCCTATCACATTCACTATTACACTATACTAGAAAACTTTACTTTTTAAAGGTGAGCAGCCTGAAGGCAAAATAGGGCTTGAGTCTTTTTTTCTTTGCTATGATGGATAAGAAAAGCTTATAATCCTTTCAGGGCTTCTTTAAGTGTTTGTGGTATTTTCCCCCTATTTGGTTTGTACTTGAAAAGCTGTCCTGTCAAGAGTGGAGGACACTGTGATGACTGAGAGCTGGTGTAAATGATGATCCCCAGAGAAGAAGGGAAAAAAATGAGAGAAAAAGATTTTTAATCAATCTGTTTAAAACACTTAGACTAACTCATATTTTGAATAAAGGAAGCCTTTGTTAAAGATTTGGTATTCTCACCATGCAATGCAGGTGCTAAGAACTCACAGCAAACATTGTTTAGATATTTGAGTGCTCCTCTACCAAAGCCAGAAGCTACCATATTTTAAACACATTTTTAAGAATAAAAAACATAGCAAAAAGATCAGTCCTCCTCTATACATCCTAAAGAGCCAAACACAGGTACCAGGCCAATTTAAAAAACTTTTATAGGTTGCCTTCAACCTTGACTTGAAATCTTTCTCAACTAACAAGACAAACCATGGTTCCCTGACACACGTGCACTCTCATTGTTTGCACTCATGACTTTTTGCACGAGTCTGCTCATTTGATTCTTAATTCATTGCCTCTACAGTGCCCCACTTACTAAAAGTTGTAGCAAAAGTGGCAAAAGAATGAAAAAAAAAAAGTCTCTTGGCTGGGATGGGAAGTGGCAAATGAGGGATAGTGACCCCCTCCCACCCCTCAATTTGCTACACTTGGGTTAACACCTGAAGATGCTGCCTGAATATACTTAAATAAAAACATCCAGAGAGTAGCCATGTTAATCTGTATACAGCAAACCCACGAAAGTTTATGCCTTGCAGAAATTCGTTAGTCTTTAAGGTGCTAAAGGACTCTCATTGGGTTTTTTTTAAATAAAAACAATTGTCTTTGAAACTGGAAGCGGACACTCAAGCCCTTATAGTGAGACAGAGTATCTCTGAGTTTAAGTGATTACCGCTTGTGCAACTAAGAAGCTTCAGACAAAGGTCACACCTGTCAAATCCCCAGATACTTTGGCCTTCAGTTTTAGCATATGTTGGAATGACATCTGTGAATCCAGCCTTACAGCCCCAGGAAATCTGATAGTTGTGTCTCTTGTCCGCCTCCTAGTCCCTTGGTCTGGGGGAGCAAGAAACATATAGGCCAATCAAAGTTTTCTTTGATTAAAACCATAACAATAATAAAGCAAGCTTCCAGCCCTTTTCCTTGTGAAGGCAGCTTGAGAAAGTAAGCTGGTCGCTAGGGAATGAAAGGCAGATGCAGCTGAGCTCCCATTCTATTACAGGAAGTTAGAAGGGTGGATAGAAAGCTGACTAGATCATTGGGCTCAACGGGTAGTGATCGACGGCTTGATGTCTAGTTGGCAAACGATAACAAGCCGAGTGCCCCCGTCCTGGGGACAATTTTGTTCAACATCTTCCATAATGATCTGGAGGATGGGGTGGATTGCACCCTCAGCAAGTCTGCAGATGACTCGAAGCTGGGGGAAGTGGTAGATATGCTGGAGGGCAAGGATAGGATACAGAGTGACTAGACAAATTGGAGGATTGGGCCAAAAGAAATCTGATGAGGTTCAACAAGGACAAGTGCAGAGTCCTGCACTTAGGTTGGAAGAATCCCATGCAACAGACTGGGGACCAACAGGCTAGGCAGCAGTTCTGCAGAAAAGGACCTGGGGGTTACAGTGGACAAGAAGCTGGGTATGAGTCAGCAGTGTGCCCTTATTGCCAAGAAGGCTAATGGCAGATTGCGGAAAGTGATTATTTCTCTCTATTTGGCACTGGTGAGGCCTCATTAGGAGTATTTTGTCCAATTTTGGGCCCCCCACTACAGAGAGGATGTGGACAAATTGGAAAAAGTCCAGCAGAGGGCAACAAAAATGATGAGGGGGCTGGAGCAGAAGACTTATGAGGAGAGGCTGAGGGAACTAGGCTTGTTTAGCCTGCAGAAGAGAAGAATGAGGGGGGATTTGATAGCAGCCTTTAACTACCTGAAGATGGTTACAGGGAGGATGGAACTAGACTGTTCTCAGTGGTGGCAGATGACAGAACAAGGAGCAAAGGTCTCAAGTTGCGGTGGGGAGGTCTAGGTTGGATTTTAGGAAAATCTTTTTCACTAAGAGGGTGGTGAAGCACTGGAATGGGTTATCTAGGGAGAATCTCAGTGGAATTTCCATCCTTAGAAGTTTTTAAGGTGTGGCTTGATAAAGCCCTGGCTGGGGTGATTTAGTTGGGTTGGTTCCGCTTTGAGCAGGGGGTTGGACTAAATGACCTCCTGAGGTCCCTTCCAACCCTAATCTCCTATGGTTCTATGAAGGGATCAAAAGATTCCATTTTTGCATATGCATGCACACAGTGTGTGCTGTGTATTCCCAGTCCACAACACCTCTCAGCTTTCCTGTTTGAGAACGGGTGTAGAGAGACACAGCAGAGGTATCCCATGGTGCAGCACTGATTCCCTGGAAGATCTAGATTTTGTTGACAACATATCTTTTCTAAATGACAGCTCAACCAACATAACAAGACTGTCTAGCATCACAAGAAGAGATTGGGTTAATAATTAGTCATGAAAAACAAATCTCAATGAGAACGCAAGGAACGCCTAACTCAAACATTACATTAGAAGGCAAAGAAGAGCAGAAAGTGTGCCTGTGATGACTGAGGGTCGGTCAGGAGACCAAAGGAAGTAAGAGATGCTGTTTGTGCCCTCCCTCCTCCAGTTTAAAGAGGAAATTGGTGTGCTCAGTCAATTTCCCTGGGAGATGATCACTTATGTATTGTTAATCTCAGACTTTATTCAAATCTTTGCTTTCACGTTTTTTCTTGTTTCCCCGTGTACTCACGTACAGAGGGACTGAACAGCAAAATAATGCATGAAAAGTCAGCAGTACAGACAGTCCATCTGCCACAAACTAAAGCAAGTAAGTGCAGTGAAAACAGAACATAAAGCCAGTCAATGTAGCATCCCCTGGAGTGGAATTGCCCGGCATCAGTGCACCTGCTTTCCTTCTCCCGGGGATGGAGTGTATTGAGTGCCTGTACCCACGAGCATGTCCATTCGTGAATTGCATTAAGTAGCTTATTTCCCACCTGGAATTGTCCAGTGGCTGCATGTGGTAATGTGGAGAGGAGGCTGGATTGTGGCAGGGGCTAGATGGCAGGTTCTGCCTGGCCAGACGTGCTAAGCAGCTGCTTGAATAGTTCCCTCTGCAGCTAGTGCGCTTGCTCCCTCATCGCCTGCTTGTGTTCAGTGTAGTCTATTGCAGTCATTTCCTATGTCTCTCACATGGTCCATGCTGCAGCCTGGTTCTGCTGGTTTCACTCCACCATCTTCCTCTGCAGTTCCAGGACCTGGTCCTACCTGCTGGACAAATCCTTCTTCATCTTCTGGCCTTGTTTCTTTTCCCCTGGAGGTTCTGGACCACATTGCTGACCACCCAAGCCCTTACTGCCTGTGGGCAGGTAGCTCTGTAAAGCAAGGATCGGCACATTCGTATTCAGTCCTGCAGGCGTGGGGAGGAGGAGCGAACAGAAGCTCACAGCAAGGTAAAAGCTTTTATGAAGCTTTTATCTCCTTGGCCTGCAAGCTCCTCTCTCGCTGCCCTTCTCTGGGTCATGCGACTGTGACATGGGAGGTCATGTCAGTGATCAACGCAGGAGTGAGGAATCAGAGCTGGAGTCAGAGGCCCAGGGTCAGGCCAGAAATCAGAGCAGGTTACCTGGAGTGGGACAAGGCAGGGAACAGATGGGACCTACCACAGCCATGGTCAAACACTCTGAACTGTAGCTGTTGCTGGGGGTAAGAGCCCATCTGCTGACTCTTCCCACCGATCAGGCCATGTAGCCAGTCCATCAGGCAGCCTGCTACAGGCTGACTTTACCTGTCCGTTTGCCGGGAGACTGGCTGTGCGGCAGGCTCTGGTTCCCAGTGCTCAGCTCTGGAACTGCAGTTTCCTGGAGTCCGTCGCCACTATGACAATGGCAAGTGCTTTGGATTGATTGATGGGCTGGGTTTTAATTGGCTTCTGTGAGGGAAAGGACAGGCAGTGGCCTGCCTCTTACTAGCACTGCTCTTAAGAGTATTTCAGATCGTGGCGGTACTGGAAGATAGGAACTTGCTGGAGATCCTTGAGTAGAAGAGAATGGCAGTTCCAGGTCTCTGCTAGAAAACCATCCACCTATGCCAGAGATCCTTTTTCATCGCCTGGTGGCTGATGGGCAGATTAAAGACTGGAGGGCACTAGTGAGACACTGGAAGGGGGGCATGGGGTGAGTTTGCTCTACCTAGTAATCTGATAGACGGTTTGGAGTTCCTGCTCCATGAAAAGTTCTCCTGCATCATTATCCTGCAGTGGACCAAAATCTGGGCCCACATAAAGAGGATGTTGAACTAGCGTGCAGCGGTACAGAGCCCGCCTGGATATGCCATTACGCCTATTGTCAAGAGACGTTGCAAGAGCCCTGGACTTCAGACCACCACAGGTCATGCAGTGGACTTAATATCTAAACTGCCTCTGGAAATACAGCACTTGCGCTCTAGCCTGTAGCCCCAGCTGGCCCCAGGTTGAAAGCACCACCAAACTGGAGTGAGAAGGTTCTGTGTGAGGATGGAAGGGAGGCTAGAAGCACCACCAAAATAAAAGCCTGAGCTAACTGAAGTGAAGACAGACCCTTGGAGTGCTGGGGCCTGTGCCCATTACAAACATGACCAGTTGCCGACAGTGGATGTCAGCAGCTCCAGCAGCTGAGTCATGGGCCAACCTGGTTTAGCTGCAAGTGTGGATAAGGACACACTGCACTCAGAACAGATACAGGGTCCAGATACTGGGGGTCAAACCCGCTGAGCTGAACATGGTCTGGCCTGATCTACATGTGGGCAGAGCAGACAGGTGAGCACCGGTGAGGGATCCTGCTCACTGACTGGGTCACTGGCTGGCTGTAAACTGGTGACTGTCCCCCAGGCTGGGTCAGGATGAACAGGGAACATACTAGAGTCTGGGAGAGCCATAGGAAATTCACTGCTGGCTGTCCTACCTCTCATGGTAATCTCTGCTGCAAACTCAACACCCCCCGCCCTGGATAAGGGACAGCCCATCAGAAGCTGATCTTGCTCCATTATCCTGCACAGCTCCACAGTGCCACCACCAGGCCCTGCATAAATGAGAACAAGGAGGAATTTCCAACCGCTTGTGCTCAGAAGTAATTTTTTCATCCCATAAAACATTTTTCTCAGATTTACGTAGCACCGAGTCCCCCCTGAGATCTAGCCATGGAGGACGTTCAGCCACCTGGAGTTATTTCTGAGCAAAACAACCCCAACACAAACAATTATTTTCCAGTAGAAAAGGTTTATTTTTGCCTCCCCTCACAAATGACTCTGAAGTGCAGAATGGATTTTACTCCTAATGCCTGAACACTAACCTTCAGGCTCAGGTCAGGCATTCAAAGTTTCCTTTCCCAAAGGTGGCCTGTTTATAAAAGGAGGGCGTTTTAATGGAAATAGAGCTGTAATCTCAACTAAAGCCTTCACCGCTACGCGTATCACGCACACATCTGCAAAAGCATTCCAGAAATGTGCACGCCAAATCCAGCCTGCCCCTGCTCCCACCCCAGCAGTCCTAGATACGCCACTCTAGCCTAATCTTGTCGTGCTTTTAAATCAGGATAAAAAAAGCATATAGCGCGGTCGATGCTGCTTTTAGCATCCTACAGCCCAGTTTGATGGACATGGCTTTATAAAGCACTTTGTTCTACTGGGTTCTACTTGGAACAAACCCCTAGGTTTAACTATGGCAGCAACATGATTGAAATTTACTCCCACACTGATGAAATGCTGTCCTCCTTTCTCCAGCCTCCTAATCTTGTCTGTTTGACTGGCGCATCTCATGCAGTAGGACTGTCACTGAGCACCGGGGATCACCAGTGATAGAGCAGCAATGTTGAAAAAGCTTGAGTTGTGATTAATAATTTCAAACAGCCTTGTTGAGCTGAGAGGGCATATAGGGTTGTAAGCTGCATCGGTGCCAATGAAGTTCAGGGGTGGCAGGAATTTATAGGCAGACACTAGCACGTGAGCGGATGCAGAAGGGAAATCACCACCTCTTGTGAGGGGAGATGCTTTAGAACTGTGTTTCTCTGAGATCCTGTGTTTTCAGGCTGGCAAGCCTTATTCAAAGTAAAAATTGTTCATGACTCCCTCCTCACATTTATTATAAAAGTGAGCATAAAAATGTCTCAGTGAGAACAACAGTCAGCCTCTGTAATGTGTGTGTGTGTGGGGGGGGTGTGGCGCGAGAGTGAAAGAGGAAACTTGACCTTCAAGGGTAAAAAGCATGTGGGGAGTGGGGAAGCGAGCTTTTCTTTGCTTTAGATTGTCATAACATTTCCACTACCTTGTAACACCCTTTCCTCTCCCTGATTGCTTTCCACCTGCTTCAGAAACTGCTGTAGAGTACAGGTCTCGGCAGGACACGCTCCAGCTGGTGGGCCCATCTGAGTGTTCAAAGTTTTCTGGGGAAAGTAATTCACACAAATTTTTTCCTTTGGATAGAGGCAACAACCCCGTTCCTCACAGGATTCCTCCTAGGGCAGTGGTTCTCGATGTTTTCCACACCAGAACCCCCTACTGGCTAGCTGGGACTCCCTCCCGTTTAGCACTGTGGGAGGAGGGTGAGGTTTGGCCTTTGTTCATGACCCCCAGGTTCTACGGCTCCCTTGCCTGGCTCCTGCCCTTACATGGTGATTTTCAGGGCTGGGATTAGGTCCTCCACCATGCTGAGCTATGAAGTAGAATATCAGCAGAGATCCTTCTTCCCACTCAGCAATAGGATGCTCCAACAGAGGCACCAGCAGTTGGTGGAGGCCAAATGTGGCTTCATGATAATGGGGGAAAGTACTCCTTGACACTGTCAGCTGTCCCCAGGTGGGGCAGGATGTGTGTCTGTCCTGATGCGAGTAGATGCTGCTCGATGGAGTTTCACCAGTGCTGCATAGAGCCAAATGAGCATGCTCATTACAAGGGCTGAGGCAGCTGGTAACTATCTGAAGGGAGACCAGACAGCAAGTGAGAAAATGAGGATTGGGGGGGGTGGAAGACAGGATGTAATAGGTGCCTATCGAAGAAAAAAGCTCCGAATATTGGGACTGTCCCTATAAAATCAGGACATCTGGTCACCCTAGGGAGACCTCTTACAAAGTCGGATGAAGGAGGCCTTTAACGCTGTTCCGTTACCACCAGCTGGACTTTCCTCTCACCGCATTTTGAGTGCTGCTTGGAGAAGTCGTGAGATAGCGGGGGTCCAACGTGCCAGCGACAGCTCGTTTTCCAGACACAACCAGTGCCTCTACAGGGGTGTCCCAAGGGCTATCCCCAGCCGAGTGCGATAATGACTAAGCCCAGCCGTGGGGGAGGGGTCATTAGTGAGAGGGCCACTTAAACAGAGCTGTGGGGAAGGGGATGGGTCTGTGGGGAGGGCCCGAAGCCGTCAGGCAGGAAGAGACCCACGGGGAGCAGGTTAGACGATGGGGAGGGGGTGGGGGGGCAGGGGCCACAGGGAGCACTAGAGACAAAGTCCCCTGCAATGCCATGTCCTGAGGCCAGGGGGTGCTACGATGGTACCAGTGATTGCTCACAGTAGGGCCTCTGGTTTTCACCAGTAACCCCTGTAAACATCCTCATACAAAATAAATAAGTACTGGTGTTTACGGGATAACCTCTGGAAATGTGTGGCTGAGAACTTGGATACACAGAGCAGTACTGCAGACTACAGGGGTGTGATTTCTAAAGCTTGTGCAGTAATTGGTCTGTGTGGACCCTGCTGGTGTGCATTACAGGGTCCCCAGTGTGCTGTAAGCCAGGTAGTACGGTTTGAGACTCAACTCAGGCCAGACCAAAGTGATGCTGGGGAGACAGAGAGATGCCTTGAAAACCTAGCCAGGACACTCCTACCCTTCTGTTGAAGGCATCTGTCCTTGTTCACTGGGTGGTGAGAAGCCCCCAGCTCCTGTTTGGCTTGCCACTGATTCTAGATCATCAAGCAGCATCAGTAACAACATCTCCCTTCTTCCTGCTGCTCTCTAGGAAACTCGGCCTTTCCTCTCTGATGAGGACTGGCTGCAGTGATCTGTGTACTGGATGCAGGCAGACTGGGTTCATGTCACACCTTGGGGCTGGGGCTCTGGCATGTCACACCTATGTTCTGCTCGTCCCACTGGTCCCATTCCCCTTCTGTTGCCTGCTCAAGGCCTTAGTGCTGATCTTCCCAGCTATTAACAAATCAGGTCCCCGTGATGTCAGTAACCACATCTCCAAGACAGCTGGGCTCCTCTGAGAGAATGCAGATGGCTAAGTGCTGGATGAAGCATGTGAGAGCTGGGGACAGAGCAGTCTCAGGTGAGGGTATCTGGCTGTGACAGTGCTTTTCTACACTAACCAGAGCTCCCTTAATTAAAAACACAGACCAGACCCAGAAAAAACCCAAACCAAGCAATAACAGGCTGGTGGGGGGAGCAGAAGATGCTATGAGGTCTGCTAGGGACCTTGCTGATCTGATTTCCCTGGGAAGGACGTAGATACCACAGAGGTGGGCACTAAAAATCCTGCAAATGGTCTAGGCACCAAATACAAGAATGAAGAGAACCCTTTTTCACGAAGGTTACGCAGGGCTTGTTGACATTTATGGCCCTGATCTGATACACACTGATTCACAGGAGTCCCTTGAGCTCCGTGGAACTACTCGTATGCCTAGAGCTACTCGTGTAAAGCGCTTGCGGGATCAGGGCCGTAACATTTAACCTTACTACAGTTATGGCTGTTTCAGACGTTGTCATAGCCTTTGCTTGAGTTAGTCCTGCTGACTGCGCTGTCGAGACTCATTCTGTTTCTGGAGCCTGGAATGTCTCGAGCAGTACTAGGGGCTTCCCCCGACTGCCAGATCCCCCACAAAATGGATATATTTATCTGCCGGAGAATTTGAGTACTAAAGCTCTACTGCTCTTATAAAATAGGATGCCATTCCCAAGAACCTCCACACGAGGGCATTCAACTAGCACTTACAACCTCTCTGCTACCGTGAAAAGAGGCCTTCATCTTGCACATGCTTGATGTGCTCCTGTCTTCCGTGGGCATGTTTGGGTGGCAGATGCTAAGAGGCTAGGAGGAAACTCCTCTTTCCTCTTTGAACAGCTGATTCCAGAATTGTCTATTATGGTCAGAGTTTTCAGGACAACTCAGAGATGAAAGATCATTATTGTCCAAAAAAGCCACAGCAGGGTGAATTCATTGTTTCATTTACTATTTATCTATAATATATATATTATTCTCACAGCAAAATGACTGACCAAGTATTATTATTTTATCAGCTACAATTGGTTAATATCATAGTAAAAGCATCCTGACTGGTTAATAACTTAGACTGAGGCATCCTTTTGTCTGCGAGAGATGGTGGAAATTGCAGCCTGTGATGTAGGTGGTTTGCAATGTCTGGTGAATAGATAATCCAAGCTGAGATTTGCATAATCTTTATAGCGAAGCTGGGGATGTCCTGTTGTTCTTGTTCCCTCTGACAGCTCCCCATATCGTATGTCCTTAGGTATGCGTCCTTAGGTATGCCCAGCCATCTGAGCAGGTTAATAATTGAATCGTACAGGGTTTTCAGATGTGCTGCAAAGAGCCGCAGCAGACATGTTACAGAGCCACTTGAAGCTTGTAACACTCAGTCAGAGTATCGCTGCCTTAGCAAGTGCCGATAAAACTGTTTAAAACTCTTTAAAGCATGTCTGAATTTTTTTTCTGTAAAATATGTGGCACGTGTTGAACCCATGATGGAGTGGTGGAAAGTTTTTACTGGAATGAGTCAGAGACGGCCTACATAAATGTCATGGCTCCTGTACTAGTGAGTAATGTGGCCATACCAAAAAACTCATCATTCCTACATGTCGTTGTTACATGAATACAAGGGGTTTTTTGCATTTAATATGGGGATTTTGCATTTCTATAGGAACTGCCAGAGTGGATTGCACGAGGAGTCACAGTCCCGTCTGCTATCACCAACAGCAGCCAAAACCAGATGCTTCAGAGAAGGAAACAAGCAACCTTGCAGTGAGCAGTTATGGAATAACCTGCCTATTAAAGGTAAAGATGTTGCAGCCTGTAAAGGGTTAACAGGTCTCTGCCTGTTACATGGTTGCTCGGGTGGAGCATAAAAGGAAGGGGAAGCTGGGTAAAGAGAAAACCTAAAGGAAGGCTGTCCTCTCAGCTTCAGGCTAGCTAAAGCAGGGAAAGCCTATGGGAAGTATTGAAACGCAGTGAGCACTTAATTTGCCTTCGATTTGTAGATTGTATTGTGGCCAAAACAAGCCTTGAAGAAAAGGCCTTAAAAACAAATCCTTGGAGCTTAATTTCCCTTCCCTGGCTGATGAAACTGCTTCCAAGGAAATCCCGTAAGCAGCTGGTTTCAGCTCTTAAGGCAGGAGGGTTTCGTTCCTTTCCAAAACTCCTGGCTATTTTTAATCCACACTAGAATATCCTGGATTATAAATGGCTCTGTCCTTTTTCTGAACCCTGCTGAGCTGTTGGCATCACCACCAGCTAGCTAGCATTTGTCAGGTGTGTCGGGCTCCTCCTGGACGAGCGCTGCTCTATAAAGAAGCCCTTGTTGGTTTGCAGAGAGTTGCTTGGATTCAGATGTAAATTGTGGTTGTCTTCTGTAACCTACAGGTGGCAATAAGGTATCACAGGTCCACCTGGCCTCTTTGGGTCACTTGCCACCTCCTGGCACTCTTCCAAATTTGGGCTACCTTGTTATTTTCTGACTCGCTTTCCTGTGCATCACATTGTGCGTGTTGGCTGCCCTTAGTTCTGGGAGAGCCAGGTAACTTCATGCTGGGTGCTTGGCAGCCTGCAGGAACACCAAGTTGGCTTTTCCGCAGCCCATGGCGAAGAGCAGAATGTTCTTGCTTTCAGAGTGCAATTTCCATGGCAGTCATCTCCCCAGGCCTGCCCGCCCCTCCATGGTGAGAAGCAGGGTGCTGATCCAGCGGCTGGGATGCTAGGCTGCGGTTCAGATGTGGACTCAGTTCCCTGTTCCATAGACTTCTTGTGTGACCCGGGGCCCCCCCTGTACAATGGTGGGGAGAGGACAGCACTGCACTGCCTGCCTCGGGTGTGTTGGGGGATAAGCATCTTAGCAATGGAGGCGTTCAGATAGTGCAGACCCGGGCACTGTGCAAGTATCAGAGGCAGAAGCAACAGAAAATGAAACTAATGACCCAAACAGATTAGCACCTCTATTTAGGTATGGGTTTTCCCCATGTGAGAAAACAGTACCTGAATATGTTTTAAAATTGCACCCATAGGTGCACTTGTCTCCTGTACACACAGCCCTACAGGATCGTATCTGAGCTCTGTGTGAGGTAGGGCAGCCCCATCACTCCTGTGTGGGCTGGACAGCCCAAAGCTTGGCCCCAGAAAGCAAGGGGGTTCCTAGGGAGGTGGTGGAATCTCCATCCTTAGACGTTTTCAAGGCCTGGCTTGACAAAGCCCTGGCTGGGATGATTTAGTTGTGGTTGGTCCTGCTTTGAGCAGCGGGTTGGACTAGATGACCTCCTGGGGTCCCTTCCAACCCTCATCTTCTATGGTTCTATATGGAGTGACCAGGCTGTCCCTTTTATCAGGGACACAGCACGGTTCTGCTGCTTTCCAACCAGTTAACATTAACCACAAGTTCTCTTCTTGTTGGGACTTTCTCTACACGTGTACAGTGCCTAGCACAGTGGGGCCCTGATCCCTGAAGGGGAGCTCTAGGCACTCCATAATACACCACGAAGCTAGGTGGGAGGAAATGGTTTGAGGTGACTGCTAATTTAATTAGCAGAAGAACATCAGCTTGTGGCTGGTCCTGCCCGGATGCACAAGGTGTCATTCTCTGTGCTCCTGCACAAAGCTACACTGCTACTGGGGACCACAGACATGATTGTGTGAGGCTGGTATTGGCAACACTAAAAGGCATAGGGAGGATACAGGCCTTGTATCCCCTTCCTCCAGGCAGCGTGACTGGCTGGGCGTAGGGGCAAGAGCATGTTGGACACTTGCTGAAGCAGCAGCTTGGACACCTTAAGCGTGGACAGCCCTAGAGTGAATTCTGTCTGAATCAGGGGCTCTCCCTGCAACCCAAATCTACTCTTGCCTTCCCAGGTGCAGTCTAGCGCTTGGCTTGCAGCATTATTCCTGACACCAAACCTTGTGCTGTGATCTTAAAATGACCAAAAAAGAAAACTGAAGCAGCAGTACCCACACATGTCGTGGGGACCCTCATGGTGTCCTAGAACTGTAGGGGCTTGTTGGTGTCTGTACTGCACCAGCTAGGTAGGCCACTGTTAATGTGGCTGCTGCCTCAGTTTCCTCTTCCTCGCTTAGCCCTTTGGCTATACCAAAACCCGACCCCTTCCAGCCCTTCCCATTCTGGCTCAGCTCCACCTGTGCTGGCAATATCAGACACCCTAATGTAGATGGATGGGCAGGTGGTGTTCTGTGTTCTGTCACCCAACGCTGGTGAGACTAGGTCTAATCAAACACTGCTTAAAATGCGGGTGGCCCATCTGTACTAGGGCTTTAGAAGCAGCTGTGCCCAGGGTAGCAACACAGGGAAAGAAGGGCTATTTGGTAGGGTTAGCACAGGTTAAAATCAATTGGCAAAAGGGCATGGAAAAGAGAGATTTCTCTCTGAAGGTTGCAAAGCCTCTTAGGTCAGCTGGAGCTATTTTGGGCTCCATTAACACACTGCAGTGCTTTCTGAACTGTTCCTCCCCCGAGCCGAGCTGTACAACTGGGCTTCGCTCTGCCTCGGTGGTGAAATTACAGAATGGAACAAAAGCCTCTTACGCAGACCAAATCCTCTTACTTGAGTCCATTTCTATGTGAGGTTCGCAGCTACTGCTGCTGTGCCCCTTGCAAGCAGAGGGACGTGAGTGCTGGAATCTGCCTGCCCCGTTTCCTCACCCTACACTCTGCCTTAGGGCACGTGTGGCTGGAGCTGCCATCTGAGATAAGGACATCTGTGTGCTTGATGCTGGTCACATTTGTGATGATGGTCCCTGGCTCAAAGATCTTACACTGTAAATAGAGGAAAGAGATCCTCTAAAACAAGGATGATGAGGTGCACAGATCATGATTTGCTCAAGGGAACAGAGCCGAGCTCTCCTAAATCCCAGGCTAGTGTCTTACCCCAGGTGACACTCCACTATGCCCCTAGCTTGGGAGCAGGGGCCAAGCAGTGGAGTTGCTGGTAACCATCGACCATCTCCATTCTCTTACTGGAAGTTGGGTCAGGACTGCTAACCCAGCCCCACAAATTTCTCCTTTCTTCTGGCTGGCATTGGCTCTTCTAGGCTTGAAATCTTCCTCCACATGGAGATGGGATTGGGTGTTAGAAATCGATCCTTCTCCCTCCGCCGTCCCCAGAGGTTGCACCAGATTTCTGCTCATGGAGGAGAAGGGTCAGGAACTGGGCTCCAGCAGGCTTCCCCCGGCAGACATTGCTACTCCTTTGGAAGTCAGCCACCCTGCCCTTGAAATCTGGGGCAAATAGGTCCCCTTCCCTCCTGCTTATGGCAGAGCCTGGGGGTGCACAGCCATTCCTGCTCAGTCCGTTCTCTAGGGTGGATTATGCTAGTTCATTTGTTATGCACTGACAAATAGCCCACTAAAGGAAAGGTGCCTAGTCGTCTACTTGTGTCCCTTTGGCCAGCACAGGCATGTACTCATCCCAGCAGCTGCTTGTCAGCCTATCCTAGATCAAGGCCTAACGGAAAGGTGCAGTGAGGCACAAATGAGGAATGGCTGAAGGCTTCAGGGAAGTGCTTGGTAATAAAATCTACCTGCCTAGATGAGATAACGTAATTGCTTGAGTTGGGGCTGCCAAGGAGCTATGGGCTGTCAATAACAGGAAGCTGTGGGGTGGCCGCTGCTGCCCAGACAGCCAGGAGAGGGCAACCGGCTGGAAAAAGCTGGAAAGATCTCTCAGTCCCACTTGCTGTTTTAGGATGACCATGTGTCACTGCAGATCTCATTGGTGGTGGCTGCTGAATGGGCTCCATCACTCCCTGTTCGGGGGCGGGAGAGGGAACTCTCTCCTGAGGCTGTCTCCCTCTGTCTCTCGCTTTGAAAATAAAACAAACAGCTCTTCATCTCGCCCACCCACTGGCAAAGCAGCTAGGCTGTCAGTGTGACATCTGCACCTCCACTGGTCCTCTCTTGCTACTGCTGAGCTCACAGCATGTTCTTGGCTGTCTTACCAGCTCTGCATTTCCCAGCCGGGACTTGTACCAGCTGTGCTGGAGTCTTAAGATGAAAGCAAGCTCTGTGGCTGAGCTCTTGCATAAGCTGGGGTCCCGCCATGCTACAATTTGCTATGGATAAGGTGTTCTAGCTTCCCCACGTCGCTTTCAAGTGCTTGTTCCTGACAGTGTAACTGTGGCAGAATGGGCAGAAGCAGCCTTTGCTGATAAGCAGAATGCGTAGGAGTAGTGTAAGCTTTGCACTGTATTGTACTAGCACAGACATATGTGTGGGTCATGCTGTCCCCAAGGCTCTGTTTTCCAACCAGTCTGCTAGCAAGCAACAGTTATATAACAGGATCAGCAGCAGTGGCCTGCCCCTGGGAACTCTTCCTAGAGGGAACATGTGGGAGGGTCAAAAGCAGCGAGCTTGTGCACAGATAGTAGCTGGGTCTAAACTTGTGACAGATCCCATTGAGCAGGCTTCACTAGATTTCCCTTTATGAATCATGGGCGCCGGAGAGGGAAAAGACCAGTGAGGTCACCCACTTAACCTCCCTAACAACGCAGGCTTTCTGCAGTGTGTTGGCCAGTATAAAAAAGAAAAGGCCCCCAACGATGGGGCTTCCGTCACTTCCTGTGGGAGACTATTCCACAGCTGCCTCCCCTTAATTCCCTGGAAGCTTACCCTGACATTTAGCCTACGAGTCCCAGGCTTCAATCCCAGTGCACCACACTAAATTCCTCCTCCTCTTGGATGATTGTATCGTCCTTCAAAGACCTGTGGAGACTCATGCTCCCTTCCACCATAGGGTATGTCTACACTGCACAGTTACACAAGAGCATTGATGCT
The DNA here is from genome assembly GCA_007922155.1 of Mesoclemmys tuberculata. Lineage (NCBI taxonomy): Eukaryota > Metazoa > Chordata > Testudines > Chelidae > Mesoclemmys > Mesoclemmys tuberculata. The sequence goes on along the minus strand of ML675649.1, from coordinate 46,596,434 downwards.
TGGGTTAGCCTAGCCCAAGCATGCGGGCCCCCAGCATGCAGAGCATTCTGGTGTCTTGCAGTGTCTGCACAGGGCTGTATGTCTGGCGCCACAGCCTGTGGTTCTTTGTGCTGAGACACGCTGGGATTCTTCCCCCGTCGGTTCTGTTCCTTGTGGAAGAATGTGCCTGTCCTGGGTGGCAGGGCCGAGAGGAGATGGCGGGAAGGCATTGGAAGACGGTCAGCACTGGGGTGATCTGGCCCACATCTTCGCTGCGCAGCTTGGGTGGTAACTCCTGTCTCCAGGTGTGCAAGCAAGCGTGGGGTGCACAGCATGAATAAGCACATGTGTGAGGGTTTTGTGTGTGGATGGCAGGAGGGTTTGGGCAGAAAAATGTGTGAGCCTGGGCTAGGACTGAAGTGTAGACACACCTTTCGTTATCACTTACCCAAGCCACTGTAGAGAGGGAAGGAAAGATTAAGAGCTATATAGAAACATAGAAACATAGACTCATAGGTCAGAAGGGACCAATATGATCATCTAGTCTGACCTCCTGCACAAGGCAGGCCACAAAACCCTACCCATACACATTTATAACAACCCCGAACCCATGACTGAGTTATTGAAATCCTCAAAAGTGAGATTTGAAGACCTCAAGCTGCAGGGAATACACCAGCAAGTGACGCATGCCCCATGCTGCAGAGGAAGGCGAAAAACCTCCGGGGCCCCTGCCAATCTGCCCCGGAGGAAAATTCCTTCCCGACCTCAAATATGGCGATCAGCTAAACCCTGAGCATGTGGGCAAGACTCACCAGCCAGCACCCAAAAGAGAATTCTCTGCAGTAACTCAGTTCCCATCCCATCTAACATTCCCACAGACCATTGAGCAGACTTATCTGCCAATAATCCAAAATCAATTGCTCAAATTAAACTATCCCATCATAACATCCCCTCCATATACTTATCAAGCTTAGTCTTAAAGCCAGATATAAATTAAAGCCAGATATAAATCAGCCCCTCTGGCTTTTGTCCTGTAGCTCATCCTGTTTCTGTCTCGTTGGGGTAAAGGGGTGCTTGGAACGGGACATAACATTCCAGGGGCATCCCTTTCGGAGCACAGAAGAGCTATGATCTTCCTGCTGTGACAGGATGCCTTGATGTATACAGCTGTTATAGAATCATAGGAGATTAGGGTTGGAAGGGACCGCAGGAGGTCATCTAGTCCAACCCTCTGCTCAAAGCAGGACCAACCCCAACTACCAAGGACCAACTGTCCTTTCATCCCGAGTTCTCCTTCAGCATCGCTACTTTCCAGGATTTTCTCTCATATAGCAACAGCCCCAGTTGCCCAGCCCCAAGTCATGTTGATTTCCCTAGAATTCCTTGCCTGAGTACAAGTGCCCCAGTGTGACTTGACATTGGACAACTGGGGACTACTCATGTGAGTAAGTGCTTGCTCCCGTGAGTAGGGATTGTCCAGTTAGGTCCTCCATGAATGTCAAACTTTCCTCCCATGGGGCTGATTTTGATTTTCCTTGTACAGGCATGACTCCACTACCATCCTTGTGGCTACATTGACCCACAGATGGGGTAAGCAAGAGTATAAACAGGTGTAGTATGTTTTTGTCAGCCTAGACATGTACCATAAAAGAGAAGAGGAAGCCATGTTCCTTCCTCTCATCTCACTGCCCCCACTTCAGGAAGCTGAGTCATACACCTGATGGAATGAGAAGAGGTTTCAAAGGAAAAAGTGTTCAGAACTTTGATACTCAGACCTCAGCAATTCAGGAGCCAAATTAGCAATCAGTATTACCCAAAAGAGCCACTGCAGTGTGAATTCATTGTTTCATTTACTATCGTGCAGCTATATATTCCTATTTGAACAATATAACGGGGCAATATTCGTATAATGGAGCCCCAAAGTCTGGATCCAGATCTCAACTCCCCCAGTGTCCAGGAGGGTTTGGATCAAAGGTTTTTGGTTTGGCTCATTCTGGAGGCTGGTGTAAACGGCTAAATTCTGATCCAGATTCAAACTTTCCCAGATATGTGATGAATACAGTGTGAATTCATTGAGACTGAAGTGATTTGCTGACCTGAGGTCAAGGAACAGGAGTGGCATGGAAGGTGCAAATATGAGAGGAGGACATAAAATGGATGTTTAGGCCAAGTGCAGGAAATGTGAGGGGATGCAGAGAGGGGGAAATGCAGGGGTTGTGAAGATGAGAAGCATGAATATGCTGCAAAAGGCCTGAAGTCACAAAAGGGATTTGAAGAGGGAGGGGGTGACGTGGACGGAGTGGTGCGAAAGATGCTCTTTGGATTGACTGCAGGGGCTGAGGTGGGTAGCAGGAACTCAACAGCCAAGGTGAGTAAGAACAAAAGGGAAGCTTGGGACAGGCTGTAAATGGTGAGATCACTAACTCTGTTGAAATGGGGCCAGAGAGAAGTGAAGAAGACACCATGGCTTCCCCCACCTCATAATGAAGGGAAGATCTGCCTCCCAAGTGGATATGGGTGGGGCTGGGCCTGTACACGCTGCCCTCTGGCAATTTAAAGGTGAAACTATTATGACACATCAGAAAATAAAGCCAGGTCTTGCAATGTGCGCTGTGTAGTGAAACAAGCAGCTGTGCACAGCTCAGCCATGTTGGCTGTAACGTAGTCGGATGAGAGCATACCAAAGAGGTTACACAAACACTGGTGCGCCTGTGGTGAGGACAGCCCCATTACTGGTCAAAAGGCTCAAGGGTGTAGCTGTTCTAGTCACTCACTTAATCCAAGGTGGAGCTACTCAGTGGGACGAAGGATCTAAGCATTCCAGACTATTCAGAGTGTAACTATTCATGGAAACCAAGGTGGAAGCGAATGGCTGGAACCAATGGCAGTTACCCACCAGGACACTGTTATCTATTGCACTCAGAGATGGAGCTAGTCGCTGGACTCAATGGCAGAACAACGCCCGAATTAGTAAGAATGATCCCGTGAAGAAGAAAGCAAAGCAAATGGAAAGGGACAAGGTAGCCTCTACCTGATCCCAGCTGGACAAGCTTGTCTAAGTAGCCTTCAAATTCAGTGTGTGCATGGAGGACATGTAATAGCAGTGCACTGTCGGGATCCATGTGGCAGAGGCTGAAGGAAGAGGGCAGAGAACTACTGGAGGGAGTGTCTTGCTGCTTTGCCATTTAATTCTCCTCTCTATGAAATGAAAGAGGACGTCAAGTCACTGGCTTTGCCCTCCACTGGTACGTTTTCTGGCACCAGGTACTGATATACCTTAGGGGTCTTGGCTCCACAGGTGGAAAGGAGAGAGAGCCAAGAGCATGCAGAGGAATTGAATTTATTTCAGCGATATGTTGGAGGAACTTCTCTTTGGTCTCACCTCCATGTATTGTCACAATATCTTAATCTCTTTCCTGCTGAGAGGAAAGGCTACAGATTTCTACTTGTTCAGCTAAACTGATCAGAAGCCCATTGATTTCAGTGGCAGCTTTTCCATTAACTGCCATGCGGTTTGGATCAGGCCCTACAGCTGCATCTGTTCCAATATTTGTGTACAAAGGTGTCTTCTGCTAGGAGTTAGGAGAATGGGCCTGAATGTGGCTGGCTGTGTGTGTGTGCAAGGCAGCTGGCCATCCCAAACATTTAACCCAAACTTCTCCCCCAGCTCCTAAAATGCATGTCTCTCACCAGGAATAGTCACAACGATGTCCCAGGTCTTTGTCTAAAGGCGCAAAGGAAATCCAAAAGCTGGGTCCATGCCTTTTTTTTGGGGGGGGGGGGGGGGGGGGGGCTGCTTTCTGATGCAGGCCTAACGGTGATACCTTAAAGATCAGAACTGTTAAATCTGATCTTCCCTGGATTTGCTAATGGTCACAGATGTGTATTGTGAGCTTTCGCACACCTTATCTGAGAGGGCAGAGGTGTTGAATCTTTAGCAAAGGCCTTCTTCTTCTCTAAGTGTTCGTTGTGTGAGGTCAGAGTATGTCTCCAAAAGCACACAATTTAAATTTTAAGCATGACTAAAACTCCCCTCCTTTCGATTGCCCAGTTTTCCCTTGCTCATTTCTTGTGATACCGTAACTTCAGTAGCTCTCTAGATCACCAGTCTGCCCTGGTGAACAAGACCTGGATTTTGGAGGTAAAACCAGGCAGAAAGGGAGAACCCTTGCAGAATTACCTTATATGCTTTTTAGAGGCATGTAGCAAGGGGCTCTGGCCTTCCTCAGAGCCTGGGCCTGAGCTGGACAGAACAAGGCCCTACAGCCCAAACATCCCGGAAACAGAGGGGCGGATCCAGGGCCAGGGAGAGAAGTATAAAAGGCCAGCCTAGCAGCTCAATCAAAGGGAGGCTGCCACTGGAGACAGACATGTCTTCCCCAAGGCTGCAGTCTGAAACTGACCCAGGCCCTGGAGCTGTTCGAAGCGACCGCCCCTCCGATTGGAGCCTCCAAGGCCTGCCTGGGCACTGGGCCCAAGTGACTGGAGAGGGCTTCCCGAGACCAGTGGGTGGGAGAAACCCCCTGAGGCCAGCCTTGACCTGGAGGAGCTGCCCAGCGTGAGGGTCCCGCTGGAGCCACCGGAGCGTGGTGTGCCGGAGGGTCCCCGGGGCCCTGTGACCTGGAGGAGCTGCCCTCCGCTGACGACCCAGAGGAGTTTCTGGACAGTGAGGGACTCGTGGGCTCGCCGTCTACCCCAGTGACCTGGAGGGAGATCCCTGGCTGCAGGTACCCGGGGACAGGGTGGGAGGAAGTGGCCCAGGAAGAGCCGACTAGAGAGTGGCTGAGTTGGGGTCTAAACCCATCAGCGTGTTGCGGCTGGGTCCCCGCTGGCCCAGTGGCAAACCACTGCTAGGGCCCTGGGCTGGGATGCGGTGGAGTCGGGTGGCCCTGTGCCCCCCTCCCTCCTCCCCTAACCACCCCGGGAGTGCTCGGCTTCCTCTGAACTTGCCTACCCGAGAATAGCGAGCTTTGCCTGCCTGCAAGGCCGGGGGACTCTAGACTATTTTACCTGCCCCGCCTGCTTGGGGGGCTGAGGGCAATTGACTACTTCACCTGCCCTGCCTGGCTGGAGGGCCAGGGGCTGTAAACTGCTTACCTGCCCCACCCATTTCAGGGCCGGGGGCAACAGACTGCTTATCAGACCTGCCTGCTTGAAGGCCGGGGGCGTGAGACTCTTGTGCCTGCCCCACTTGAGTGCTGGGGGCTACAGACTGCGTGAGTAGCCCACCCCACTTGGGGGTCAAGGCTAGAGATTCGTAACCCACTATCTTTTTTCCCTTAAAGCAAGGCACTGTGGCCTTCCTCGGAGCCTGGGCCTGAGGAGGGCTCGTGACGCCCCTGTTGGGGCACGTCGCCAGCCTGCAAGGCACAAGAACAATATGTTTCCTTTTTCAGCTTTGTTTAAAACAAAACAACTCTATTCAGTCAGGTTAGACCGAGTCTGAGATGAACTTTCAGACCCTTGCCAAGGTTTTTCAAAGGACAAAACCAGCAATGCATTTCACGTGCATTATGTGGTAAATAATTAATTATTCTGTCCTGCAAGGGGAGTAGGCTTTTATCTGGACATGTTACAAGGAGGTTCCATTTACCACTGGGAACAGAAAGCCTACTACTAATGGTCTCTGACATATATATGGACCTCCCCGCCCTTACCCCAGTGTCTCCAAACGCTAAGATTTGAAGCTCTCTGAGGTGAATCCGCCATACCACTTCTCGTCATGGGAGATCCGTGCCAAGGTTAGGTGATTACAGAAGAGAGGGGCCTGCTTTTGATGAGATACTGGCTAGAATTTTCTAACCCACAGTTTACCCCCACACCTAATACTGGCTGATATTCAGTGGAATTAGGCACCAGTTCTCCATATGCTCCTTTAAAAATGCAAACCTCTGCTCCTCCATGCTGACTGCCCCGGTCATCCCATCTGAGAAAGGCAGCCCATGATTTAACTGTGGTCTCTGGCATACCTAAGAGACCAGCAGTGTGATGGATTCAAGTTCAAAGTCTGTTTGCTTTGTCAAGGTGCTCCGTCGTCCAGGCCCAGGGTATCTAGAAGATCATTTAAGGCTCCAGGATCAAGATTGTGGTTGACAGCTTTGCTCCTCTGGCCCAGTGGAGCTTTCTGCAATAAGGGTAAATCTCATCTGTGCAGGATCCAGAGCTTTCCTGAGGACCAGTCCAAGACTGCAGAATTCACTCCCCCAGGAACTAAGGATGATCCCAAACCTCCCCACCAACTGCTCTGAGTGCAAGAAGCATCGCTTCAACCTGCCTTTTCAACTAGATATGTAGCAATGTCTATATATTTTAAGAATCCAAAACCAGACATTCAACTGCACGCACTTCTGCCCCTGCGGAGAGGATGAGTGAATAAAAGGTGGTAGACGTTAGTCATGTTGCTTAATGCCCTAGTGGAAGGCACTCAGGGCTTGTCTTCACTTGAAACACTACAGCCACAGTTATAGCGCATCTGTGTAGATACTGTCTATGCTAACAGGAGGGGTTCTGCTGGCCATGTAGGTAATCCATCTCCCTGAGAGGTGGTAGCTAGGCTGATGGAAGAGTTCTTCCGTCGACCTAGTGCTGCCTACGCTGGGGGTTAGGTCGGCTTAACTATGCCTTTCCGGGGTGTGGATTTTCACACCCCTGAGCAATGAACTTGGGTTGACCTAACTTTTTAGTATAGACCAGGCCTCAAATGCTACAGTGATGAGCGTGGTATAAGAATCTATAGACAATTACAGAGGGTAGCCATGCTAGTTTGTATGCAGCAAAAACAAAGAGAGTCCTGTAGCACTTTAAAGACTAACAAATTTCTGCAGGCGTAAGCTTTTGTGGGCTGCAACCCCCTTCGTCTGAAATTTGTTAGTCTTTAAAGTGCTACAGGGCTCTCGTTGTTTTTTCTATACAGAATTAGACTCTCAGCACTTCTGACCAAGTTGAAGGTGTAGGACTTGAACTGGAATAAAAACACTTCCTTGGCACCAGCCCCGGTCTATCTGACTCGAATACACAATGGTTTCGTATATATTTTAAAGGGAATAGTCTTGTTTTTATTATATAGCATGCTTGACATAACTGTGTCCATCTTACAAAAGAAACTGCTTTCACACAGTCTGGGCTATCAGGCTGAGGTGTAGCATTAAACAAATATTATTCCTGCTCAAAGACCTGTGCACTCAGTTTTTCGTGCTTTAGAGGGATCACAGTTTTAGAATTGCCATGTAATAGTGTATCTAACACAGTTGTCTCTTATCTCACACAGGGAAGCTCCCTGAAGTCTCCTAACATCGGACAGAGCACAGAGTATTATTCTTGGACAGGACTTGGAACAAGAACTAGTGAGTATAGTTTGAGCGCACTGCATGCGTTCAGCAGGATTTTGATGTGGGTGTTGCACCTTTTTGTCACTGAAATTATGGTAATTTTATCCTCTTCCCACCCTCACAACAAACCTGAACCTGGCTATGCCATCTGTATTCTATAGTTATCAATAAATAAGTAAGTTTCTCTTGGGTGGCTGGCCAGCGATAATTACTAGTTAACTCTTCTGTTTACATGGCTGCGTCAACCATAGTATCTGAGCACTTCTCAGGCAATGAATTTATCCTAAATAGGTGTTGAGGGTTAGGAAGTATTAAGCCAGTTATACAGAGGAGGCATAGTGTGGCTAAGTGACTTGCCCAAGGTCAGACTGGAAGTTTGGAAGAAGCAGGAATCGAACCCAGATCTCCAGTCCCAGTCCAAAGGTCTAGTCATAAGCCCATCTTTAAAATTATAGTGAATGTTGTGGCTTGTCACAAGACAAATCAGACTGTTTAAGATGCTTCTGTGTTTTTATTCATACAAATATATGTGAAGGTAACAGCCTCTGGCTTCTGCAGTGTATCTTTAATGGACAGCAAGACAACCTGGGGTGAAATCACCTCTGAAGAAGAGCAGTCTAGGTCAGCTATTCGTCCAGTTTTAAGACTGACAGTCCTGTTTTTAAATGGTTTGGCCCCTGTCTGGTGCTGAGACAACACTGGATACAGTTTGTCCGGCATTATGGCCGGGGGATGCCATTTTGAGGATTGCCCCTACTAGTGTGACCTTGCACACATGGAGGACCCATTTTGAAGAGCATGCCAGCCTGTCCCTGGTGCCGTGGGCTCCTCCATTTTGAAGCGCACCCCAGCCCCGTGGCTTCGCACGCACTGTGCGTGTGAGGACAGCCTGGTGAGGCTGGACATGCTGTTCCTGGAAGTATGGAATGCCCGATATTCTGGGGATGCACAAGTGTCCACCCTAGGCCAGGCCTCATGCTGAAGTCCCACCAAAGCTTTATTTCTGGAGTTTAAGCCGTGCCTCAGCCTTGTGCTGGTGCTCTGCGGGGGAGTGGATTCCGCTCCCACAGCTCAGGAGAGGCATTCCCAGGTCTCTAGTTAAATCCAAATACACAACTCTGCCTCTGGCAATAGCTGCTTAATTTCTGCAAAAATACTTATTGGAATTTCCCACCCTGTGGGGACAGGCAGTGGCCCCCGAACCGAACGGAGCGTGCTCTCCTGTAGCACTGTGGTGCTGTCTGAGGCATTTTTCTGCCCTCGTAGAGATCTGCAATAGGGAATTGCTGCTGAGGAACTACTTCAGGTGTCTGCGAGGCCTCGCTAGAATCCATGGCAGCCAGTAGCTCTGTCACACGGCCGGTTCCTCTATCTCTAAATCAGTGGATGTTACCTGAGGGCTCCCTTCCCCAGACTTACTCGTAGGGGAAATAGAGCAAGGCAGTAAGGCTCCCACAACATCAGCTCCTTCCTCTCTAGCTCTGGTGAGTCAGCCTGAGAAGGGGTTTCAGCACCCCAGGCCCTCGCTGACCCCATGGCAGTTTAAAGCTGACATACAGCGTCTAGCTTGAACACGGCTGGCATTTCCCTAGCTCACTTGCTTGCGTCGTCAGATGTCCTGTTGCCACTGCCAGTTCTCTTGCATCGTTGGCTTTGGTTTGCAGCTTCTGGGGAGACACTGACTGGTTGGCAGGACAGCCAGGGCGGGAATCAGTCTGACGGTAGCAGGAGGCGGGTAGGTTGGGAAGGAAAACAAAAGAGCTTCCTGTTCCTTGGTGAGGGGAAGAGGTCGGACCTGGGGTGATGTCCCTTCTGTTCGAGCCGAGAAGGGGTGGAGTGTGCTAGACAGCCTGGGGAGGTGTAGGCTTCGGGTCTGCACCGAGACAGCTCTGGGTCTGGGTCTCTCTGTAACTAGTAGACCTGGGAGAGGGAAGTCTGTGCAAGTGGTGGATACGGCTGGTTTGGGTATCCATTAGAGGGCAGCCGTGAGGGGCTGTGGGAATGACCCTGAGATGAGGCAGAAGAGGCTTTGACAGGCTGCAGAAGTGGGTGATGGGAGTGACTCTCAGCACAGCAGTTTGCAGCTTGCTCAGGGTGAGCATCTGTTTCCTTTTGGAGCCAAGGGCAGAGCCTCCAGCAGAGGGAGGAAGACTCTCTTCACCCAGTCCACAGTGCACGTGGGTGAGAAAGGCAGGTAACCCTGTGATGGGACCTATTTAATTTGACCTCTCACTGCAGAAGGTTTCAAATGACTCTTGATCCTACCAGGCCTGAGTGCTGGCGTAACTCCAACACTGTCTGGTGGGGAGACAGCTAACAGCATTTTTATTAAAACACTTTAAAGCCCTTGTCTCCTTTCTGGGGGAGGAAAGGGGTATGTAAGACTTCACCCCAAACATCAGACTCCCACAGACCAGCCACTGCTCATCATTTCCTTCGTTTTTTCCAGTTAGGTAAATCTTGGCTGGAGGGTTCATAGCCCCAGGAGTAGGGGAGAGGTTGAATTTAAGGGCACTCCCAGCAAATGTGGTCTAATCTTACTTTTGCCTTATGTTTATTTGATCAAGCTTCAGCTTCTTGGTCTGGCCAGGAAGGAACATCGTCCTCTTTGCTTGTCCTTCGTGTTCCGCATTCAAGTGTCGTACAGGTAAGGCAATAAAAGTTATTACAGCCTCCTTTTTGAGCTCTTTAAATCTTAACTGATAGAGGACTTTTTTAGAAGTGTTGAACTTGTGGCGAGCTAAACACACTGTTGTGATGTGTGTACAACTGCTTCACTGACAGGAAGAGAATCTGTGGGTACCATTGCATCAATGAACTTTCTCTGTAGCTTAACTGAACCAGTGATGAAACCTAAAGCCATAACATCTGTGCGGTTAGGCACAGAAGTAAGACTCCATTGTAACAAACTCCACATTCTTTCACTCTTACTCAAGCCGAGTGGAACTTTCTGCTTCGACGAGTTCCACAGAACAACATCAGAAGTCGGGCAATACTCTAAATCAGGGTAATGTTATCTGGCCCCAAATTATTAAAACATTGGCTGGTGACTAATCAAACTCACATGAGCCAACAGCAATGATAGAAGCTGGGACCTACAGAGGCTCAGAGCTAAAAGCCAGAGCCCCTGCTCTTTGAGCTAAAGAACTGAGGGCTTGTCTGTACCTGGAATTATTTTAGAATAGCCATTCCTGAATAACTCCATATCTGGGTGCTTATTCCAGAATAAGAGTGCCTTTTGCTGGGTTTGTTAAAACCTTAGTGTGCTTTAAATTCACACTCTACCTAAATCCAAATTAACGTTCAAATGTAGACCAGCCCGGAGTCGCTTGGATGGAGGCAGAAACAGATTCATAAACCCTCTTGGCTGGGCCAATCACTAGAAGAGAACAAAGGCCCACCCCCACTGTGGCTTAAACTAGCACAGGCAAAACGCTATGACCCTGTCTCTGTATGGATGGTAACCCTTCCAGGAGTCATTTCTTCCATTCCTGGTTCTCCTTTTCTTTTCTGATGTATTATTACAATATAAATGTTTTCTGTATGTATTTCAAATGGATAGAGCAGCCCTGTTTCACATGAACAGACTATTATGATATATAATTTATGGAAAGTAAAAGTATTTTTAAAAGAAGATATATCTTCTTGTCTGTTCTCTCTTTTTGGTTTGCTGGATGTTTCATTACTCTGTAAAATACATGTTTAAAAGCAATTACAGGAAATGTTTAAAAAGAAATGCACTATAGTCAATCACTCCCTCAGCTACATTACTGTTAGCCTAAAGATTGTCTATCAAACTGTGTTCCTTATGCTGATAAGAAGCCTTTCATGTCTACATGTGGTTTGAATGTGACCCTGCCTAGAGGTCGGCGGTAACAAAATGTGACTACCACCTGACAGCTAGTAAGTGACCTGTGTGAAATCAGCAAGTGTTTTCAGTAATTTCCTAGTAGACATCTGTCCATATTACTCAAACATATTTGCCCTCAGTGGCAATGTAAGCAGGGAGGTAGGAATTCAGGATTTCACTGGAAGCATCACAGAATTGTAGGGATCAAAGGAACCTCAAGAAATCAAGTCCAGCCCCTGAGCTGGAGCAGGACCAAGTAAACCTACTTTGACCCTGACAGGTGTTTGTCCCTCTTGTTCTAAAAAGCCTCCAGTGATGGGGGTTCTGCAACCTCCCTTGGTTCCTTGTTCCAGAGCTTAACTATCTTTAGAGTTAGAAAGATTTTTCCTGCTATCTAACCTAAGTCTCTCTTGCTGCAGATTAAGCCCCATACTTCTTGTCCTACCTTCAATGGACATGGAGAGCAACTGATCTCTGTCCTCTTTATAACAGCCATAATGTACTTAAAGACTTGTCAAGTCCTCCCCTTAGTAATCTTTTCTCAAGAATAGACATGACGTAAAGGGTAACAGGAAGACGTTTTACAAATACATGAGAAGCCACAGGAAGACCAAGAATAGGGTTGGCCCATTACTCAATGAGGGGAGAAAGGCAACAACAGAAAACTGCAGCAGTATCCAAAGTGTGTTAAATGCTTCTTTTGTTTCAGATTTCACCACAAACTTTAGGAGTGATTAGATAACGAACATAGCAAACATCAGTGTAAATGGGGTAGCCTCTGAGGTTAAAACAGAAAAAGAGCAAGCTAAGAAGTACTTAGACAAGTTAGATTTCTTCAGGTCAGCAGGGCCAGATGAAATACATCCTAGAATGCTTAAGGAACTGGCTGAAGAGATCTCTGAGCCATTAGTGATTATCTTTGAAAACTTGTGAAGGGAGAGAGATCCTAGAGGACTGAAAAAGAGCAAATATAATACCTCTCTATAAAAAGAGGAATAAAGACAACCCAGGGAATTATAGACCAATCAGCTTAACTTCTGTACCTGGAAAGATAATGGAGCAAATAAACAATCAACTTGTAAGTACCTAGAAGAAAATAAGATAAGTAACAGTCGGTATGGGTTTGTCAACCAACCTAATATCAGTCATTGACAACATAACAAGCCTTGTGGGTAGGGGGGAAACAGTAGATGTGATGTAGCTCAACTTTAGTAAGGCTTTTGATACTGTCACTTGACCGTCTCTTAAACAAACTAGAGAAATATAGCCTAGAGATGGGCCTACTGTAAGGTGGATGTCCAACTGGTTGGAAAGGCATACTCAGAGTATTTATGAATGGTTCACAATCAAGCTGGAAGGGCATAGTAAGTGGGGTCCTGAACAGATCTGTCCCAGGTCTGGTTCTGTTCAATATCTTCATAAATGATTTGGATAATGGCATAGAGAGCACACTTATTTGTGCATGATATCAAGCTAGGAGGGGTTGTTAGTATTGGAATTCAAAAAGTTCTTGACAAACTGGAGAAATGGTCTGAAATAAATAGGCTGAAATTCAGTAAGGATAAATGCAAAATACTATGCTTAGGAAGAAATAATCAATTGCACAGATACCGCCTGGGAAATGGCTGCCTAGAAAGGAGTACTGCAGAAAAGGATCTGAGGTTATAATGGATCAGAAATCGAACACGAGTCAACAATGCAATAGTGTTACAAAAACAGCGAACATCATTGTGGGATGTATTAGCAGGAGTCTTGTGAGCAAGACACGAGAAGTAATTCTTCCACTCTGAGCACTGATGAGGTCTCAGCTGGAGTATTGTGTCCAGCTGTGGGCATCACATTTCAGGAAAGATGTGGACATATTGGAGAAAATCCAGAGGAGAGCAACAAAAACGATTAAAGGCCTAGAAAACATGACCTACAAGGAAAGATTGGGAATTTTTTTTTAGTCTCGAGAAGAGACTGCTGTGGAGGAGGGAGGATGGACATAAATCTTCAAGTATGTTCAAGGTTGTTATAAAGAGGAGAGTGATAAATTGTTCTCCTTTGTCATTGAGGACAGGACAAGAAATAATGGCTTAAAGGAGATTTAGGTTAGACGGCAGGAAAAACTTCCTAACTGTAAGGGTAGCCAAGCACTGAAATAAGTTACCTTGATTCAAGTCTGTGGAATCTCCATCACTGGAGGCTTTTTTAAGAACAGGTTAGACAAACTCCGTGGCTCCTTCCAGCAGCACTAATAACATGTTGTAATTTGCCACAGGTATTTCAGTTCTGTGGGAGGTGTCCAGTGGTACTGTCTTCATTCTCTTCTCCTCCCTCAATATATTCAGGGTGAAAGGGGTGTGCCTGTTTGCTGAAGTGGCATGCAAATTTGCAATTCTTTCCTACAGGAAAAAAGTGTTACCAGCTGTAGTTCTAAAGCGCAGCCTGCGCTACGTGTGACTGAAGTGTGTAGTTACAAACATTTCTATCTAGTAGTGATTTGGGATCTAAAACTTGCTGCTGTTTAGGTCATACGAGCTCTATCATTTGAGCAAACTCTAAAACCCTAAGACCACTGAAGTCTGCAGGAGCCACTACTTAGATTGTATGTTCTTTTAGGGCATGGACATCTCTTTGTTCTATGTCTGTATGGCACCAGACACAATGGGGTCCTGGGTCTATGACTGGGGTCCTACATGCTATAACAATACAAATAATAAACAATAATTCTGTGATCAGGCCCTTGAAAAATGAAAGCAACAGGTCAGAAAACTGAATATTTTGCCTAAGCCCCATTAAACCATCACTTCTGTTTACTGTGTCTTCCTGTCACTGACAATTAACAAAATACTTCTATGTGAAGAGAACCATCTCTTCTAACATACCAGTCGATTGACTGCATGGCATCAGTCCAGAGTCTGTTACATCATAATTGCTTCCACAGTGAATGATCATTTTGCAAACACTGGGCTGAAGTATCGCTCAATGAATCAGGCAGGAGGAGGCAGTTACAAGAATGAGAGCGTGTTTACAAACACATACCTTGGTAACCAGCAAGCTTAGAGGAGCAACAGAGAAAAAGTTAATGGGTTTAATGGGGTCTCAATCAAATTAAAATGTTAATGTTTGTCTTCTAACTGTACAGCGGCAGTGGGCAGAAGAGCGACTGGACCAGTCTCTGGCCTAACGGGGAAATATTCACAATGCCAGTCTCGGAAAGCTGAACCTTAACTCTCTTAACCTTAACTTTCCCCTAGTAGAAACTGGCTTTTAGCTTTGTGTTTAATTCTCCCCCACCCCCCAACGTTCTATTGCGGGGCATTGTTTCTGTTGGAATTGTCCTTTGAGTTTGTGTATGTAGAAACAGTTGTGTTCAGAACAACAGGATAGTATCAAACAGAATTCTGGGTACTTCTGTGACTTACAATAATGGCTATAATGAGCTTAAATGAGCTTTCCATTGCTGAATGAAACTCTTATTAAAAAATGTGATGTGGCCTTGCTGTCAAAATATTGACATTTCAATATTCAGGCTACAAGACACATTGTCTGAAGATAGGAAAGTTGGATTTGAGGCTCATAATTTGTCCTCAGCCCATCCCTTTGCACCAGTGTAGGGGCTCACGTGGTATCTGAAGTGTGGTGTTTCATCCTTGAAATAGCCAAGCTCAGTGAGGTTTATTCGGAAACTACTTTCAACTTGAATTGTTGGCTTCTATTGCAATCTGAGGCCAGGACTCCATTAGGACTTTTGCCAGCACAGCGATGTCAGTTAGGGTCATGGGAGCATTTTGTGATACTTCTATACCAGCAGAAGTCCTAGTGTATACACGCTTTTATACTGGCATAAGAATTTCACACACCAAACTGGTTGAGTTTATAATGGTAAAAGTACTTTTTCCCAATATTAGCTGCATCTATGCTAGGACGGTTGACTGTATACTATGACCAGCAAACTTTTTCTAGTGTAGACTACTAGGCCTATATCCATCCATCCATCTATTCATCCACCCATCCATCCATCCAGGTCTTGTGTATCCTGTAGCAAACTAGTTCTAAATTCCATTGCAAGGGCCCTGAACTTGTGTGCCCTGCTCTTGGTAGAAATTATCTGGAGTCAGCACTTAACTGGCATGCATTCGCTGGCATTCTGGTTAAGTGATCAGCTAAACAACATTGATGCTAAATGTTCACTTCCGTCTCAGAGCTCCATTGAGTTAAATGGGGACAGTCTAAACTGTCCACTGTTTCAAGCTGTCTACAGATTCAAAAAGGCAACACTTCATCTGTTATATTGATGCCATGAAGGCTAGAAACAGGACTTTAAAAAACATCTTATATTCTGACCCACATTTGCAACAAAGTATGGGCAGAGGGTGGGGCTGTGGCCACAGAATCCTGGAATATATGGGGTCTTGGTCTAGATATTATCTAGATAAGAAATCTCTTTTGATGAATATATTTTCAAATTAAATGAAGGCTGATGGACAAGAGCAAAAGCTCTGAGGGAATTTGTAAGCAACTGTCTCACAAGCACCAGTTAGGAAATGTTGTAGTGCGTCACTGGTTATGTTACTGCATAATACTGGACTGGTTCTCATAAGCCTGCTTCACTTTTGGTGGCTGTCACCTCACCTGAAAGGTTGCACTTTGTGGAAAGCTTCTAGTGCAAAGAAACTGAACTATAGGTCTTGACTGCACTGGAGTTTCAGCCACCCGTGTAAACCCACAGGTGTCCTTACCTCAGGCCTTTCACAAAAGCCACTGAACAGCCATCAGGTGGTGACAAGTATAATATATCAGAAAATGGACTGTTCAGGTATTGAAATGAAACAAATCAAAATGAACCATTTCATCTTTTTGCTTGTCAGATTTCATTGAGATCGACACGGTCCCATGAAACGCTTCAGTTTGGATGAAACAGCATTTTGTGACAGGAACCCAGTGCCGTTCAATTTCTTGACCAGCTCTTTTCATAACTTTTTGGAAATGAAAGCTCCCTCTAATCTGGTCTGTTGTTTCACCTCGTTGTTGTTGAGCTCTGGTTGTGTGTGTGAAGCACCTGTGTCATTTTGGTTCAACTTTACCACCTGTTCAACATTCTAGCCTCAAACTCCCCGCTCCAGGTGATGCGAAGCTGGGATTTGGCACTTTAGATTCTGTGGGCAAATAACTATTGCAGATTCGGCAACAGCTGTCACAGGAATCCACCTTCATCAGCGAATAATACTTCTCTTTGTGCGTGTTTTAGTGGGACATCCAGAGCATGCTGTCCCTGGAGCCCAGCCCCCTGTTCAGCGATTTTTTTGTTTGGGCTGCAACATCTTGAAGAAAGTCCCTCTTAACCTAGGAGTACAACTGCCTAGAGCTTCCTTAACTGAGAGAAGAAAGGGGAGGGGAGATTCTCGCTAGCTGGTTTGCATAACCCCGCCTCCTGGTTATTTCATCTTCCTTACAAGGCTAAAGCTAGCCACTTTCCTTTCTCTGCCTGCTCCAGGCTCTCAAAAGCAGCAGAACAAGTGATAGGATCAGACTGGAGTGCAGATGGGATGTGGAGGCTGACAGAGATGGGGAGAGAATGAAGTACAGAGCAAGCAGATGCACTCTAGCCCCGCAGAGGATGGGAGCGGAGAATCCTTATAATCTTTATAAATCCTAAACCGGATTGTTTGAACCAGTTCTTCCAAAGAAATATGAGATGCACCTGAAACCAAGAAAAGATCATTGAAAGGGGGAAAATGCAACATGAGAGGTAAAGATGTCCTTTGTTGGGAAGTTTTTAAGACTTCGGTGTTGTTTTCTTTAGGGTAAAAACTTTCAAATATGGGTTCCTAACATTAGGGTCTGAAACCCATATATAGGCACCTGAGTAAAAGCTTTGGTCTGATTGTTTTTTCAGGGGTGCTGATCACCTGCAGCTCTGTTGAAGTCAGACCCAAAGCTTTCATTCAGGTCCTTGTAAATGGATTTTAGATCCTTTGCTATAGGTGCTTGCACTTCCAGCTTTACCTCTTTACCAAGCTTTACCATTTGGCTGATACAATTGCAATTGAAAGGCTTGGGAGAAGAAGCTGGTACAGTGTGGCTCTGAAAGAAGTCACAGGAACAAAAACGAATTTAGGATTGCATTAAACAAGAAGCTTTTGTCTCTGAGGATAAGGGCTGGTGAGACATTTGAAAACTGAAACACTCTAACGTAGCACAGTGTTTGCAGGGTCTTGGTGACCCTCTTTCAAGATGCACATTGTAATGAGCTGGAATTCATGTGTGTCTGTCTGCTAGAGGTACTGTAGCTGGAATTTGGGGTGCTAGTTTGATTTCCAAGAGCAGTTTTCCTTAATTGAAGCAAGCTGGGGTTGTCTACACAGTCTGAAAATTGTTTCCAGATTCTAACTATTTAGTCGCTTTGAAATTTAATTTCAGAACTGCTGAATCTTAAAGGGGGAAAAGAGAAAACATCTTATTTGCATAAATCTTGCAGTCCTTACTCGGGCAAAACTCCCACTGCCCTCCGTGGGCACTTGAAGACTGCAAGATGTGGCCTATGCGCTGTAAGATTCCGTGGAGCTGATGTTCAGCTGATGTAGATCCGTGTAGCACCACTGACTTCCATGGCACCAGGATTTATAATGCTAGGGGATCTGGCCCTATGTTCACTTTTCTTTCCGGGGGAGCTGATGGATTTCCAAATGCTCTTATCCACCAGGTTAATTCAAGAACCTTGCTGGGAGCGGTGATGAATCATGAGCCCAGTGTCTTATTTACCTTAAATAATAGCTGCAGATTCCTGTCAAAGGCTTCAGGGCAGAGTTCTGACGGGCGCCCCCTGAGTCCGTGAATTCAGCTGTCAAGGATGGAGGTGCTGCGCCGTTCCTCCGTCTTTGCTGCGGAGGTGATGGAGGTTTTTGATCGGTCTCCCACTGACAAGGAACTGGTGTCCCAGGCCAAGGTGCTCTGCAGAGACTACATACATTCCCGGCTGCTACGGGCTGGCATCGGCTGGAGCAAACCAGAGTACAACGCGCCTGCACCTGGCGGCAAACTGGCTGAGGTGTCCAGTGTGCTTCTGCGACTAGGTAAGTGTCCAAGCTGGGGTTGAGACCAGGGATCCCTTCGGGGCACTTCTGACCAGACCAGGAACGAGTGAAAGGCAGCGACTGCTGGGTGCCAGGAGGGCTTCTCACACAGCCACAGCCTTATTCATTTAAAGAATGAGGTATTGCTCTTTCCAGCTGGAGTAGCCAGACGCGTTCCCTGTGCACCTCCCCATGCTGCCCCATCCTCACGTACCTGGACTAAGGAGACAGCTCATCGCTTTGTCTTCAATGGGAGCAGGATCAAGCCCTTTGTCTCTGGGTTCATTCAATGCGTTGCTTCCCTGACTAACACCCCGGGGAGCTCTCAATCTCTTCTGCATTCAGCAGGATGACTTGGCCTCCATGATAGCCCAGTGCTGGGCTAGTCTTATCTGTGTAATTCTGCTAGCTATAAACTTGGCTGCTTCGTTTGCTCACATAGGCGGGGGGTAACTGAGTTATAGGGATGCTTCACTGGGTTCTCCTTGGACAGTGCGCATTAGAGAACCTTGGAGTGGCTGCATTTCAATAACAGTGTTACAGTCCGTCCCCTGCCATCTACCTTAAATTGTCTCTCTGAATCACTCAGCTGGACACGAGTTTTCTACATCACGTCTGGCAGTGGGGTCATCCGTGCTTGGAGAGGTGCAGCCAAATCACCAGGCCAGGGAGCTTTGCACAAACTGGCTTTGCCTGTAAAGTTGTGCAAGAAGAAAAAAGATGCCAGCAGCAAATGTGGTGTGGTGGCGATGGCTAGATGGCATCCAGGCAACATGCACTGAAGGCTGCATCAACCTAACACCGATAATATGTGCAGTCACCAAACCCTGGATGCTGGGTGGTAGGAACAGGCGCAGGGGGTGGTGTAGGCCAACAGGGGCTAAGATGTGTGGTGCTGCCATCCAGTCCATGTGCTAGGTGGTACCACTAATTGCCAGCACATGCGTTAGGGTGACCAGATGTCCCGATTTTATAGGGACAGTCCCCATATGTGGGGCTTTGTCTTATACAGGCGCCTATTACCTCCCCCTCACGCCGTCCCGATTTTTCACACTTGCTTGCTGGTCACCCTGCATGTGCTGCTGCAGAGAGGAATGATGAGAAGAGGTTTGTTGGACTTGCCAGTGGCTTCCTGCCCTGTATCAGCAGGATTTTGCTTGCACCAGATGCACCTCACATGCATACTGGGGTATGGGCAGCTGGTCACATTGCTTGACTTTTTGCCTGTCCTATTTCGATTTAGCCTGTGTTTTCTTGAAGTCAGCCAGTTTGCTCCTCGGTTCCTCCTGTCACCCTTGTTCTGGAGAGTAGGTTAGTATCTAGCAGCCCTCCTTGTCCAAAGGCTGGACCGATCTCCACATCACTCTTGGGTAGGGCACTACCATTCAGTCATCGATTCAGGATGCTGCCTTCCTATAAAACAAATCCTGTGGACCTGACCCTCTGCGGGTCTGCTTCCATTGACATCATTGTCTGTCGGATTGCAGCATGGCTTCACTGAGTCTAGCCCAATATCTCCCCCAGCTTCTCTCCCGTTTTTCTCTTCCTACTTCTCCTTTCCCTTTCTGTGTCTTGGTGACTCTTTTCTTTGGTATTTGTTTTAACGGCTGTGGTTTTGCCCTCAGACTAATTTTTCATCCTTTTTCATTGGTTCAATTTATTTTTTCCCCTTTAAGTTACTCTCTTCCCCAGACAAATTCTTGTCTCCTGTTTTGGCTTTTCCTCTCCTCTTTTGCCATTGGTGTCTTTTCTTCCTCTCCCTTCCATCCCCTTTCACCTTTTTGTTCTCTCTTTCTGCCCCATCTGCTTAAGTGGGGTCAAATGTGGGTGGCAGATGTGTTTTGGAAGGTGAGCAGATGGCAGAGCGAATTTGAAGGCGTCTCCTTGACGACTGTCCTGACTCTGTTAGTGGGCTTATGTTCAGATGGAAGGATTTGGCTGATAGTCCTACGAACTTGGCTTCTCTAAGCAAACCAGCTTGGCATGGAACCACATATGGGAGATAGAAGGAGAAAATTGACCTTTGTATTAAGCTAGAAAGTCATTTCCTGCCCACTTGTTCAGAAACATTGCTGCCCATCAGGCCTTTCACACTTCCTTCCCTTTTCCTGTTGTAAATTACCAACTGCAGTAAAAGGTGTTGACCCACTGCTGTTTCCCAGGCATGTGCCAGGAACCTGAGCCCCAGGATTGTACATCAACTGGTGCAACAAGCCAAACCAGTTCTCTTCCTAGTGGCAGTTGCTGTGAGCACTCTGTGAACGTGGAGGACCAGAGCATTCCTGGTTCTCACGCATATGTGTATAGAGGGTAAGGTGAGCTGGTCAGTGGGCATGGTGAGATACACAGTGGATAAAGGATATGCTGTACTGGTGCTCTTAAAGAGCTCACAGCTAAGCAACAGTGGTACGGAGGAGGGAGGCACTGTGGCTGCTAATAGGCCTAACTGGTCACAGACAGTAAAAATAAGTGTGCGGCTTTATTACCCCTACAAACCAACCCGCCACCTATGTCTGCAACAACCACCTCCACCGCATCGGCCTTGCCAACAGCCGCTGCATGTCCGCCTGGCTTGTGGTGTGAACAGGCTCCCAGACCATAGTTGATGAAGTGAAGCCCAGCAGGGCTCACGCTGGAGTATGGTCCATGAATCCTCTGCTGCCCTTAAGGGCAAGGTCCGAAGCTGCTGTAGGCTATTGTCGTGCTAGTAATATCAGTGGTACTGTGTCATTGGACACCAGCTGAGAAACTGGCCTTCCTGAGCTAAACTGAAATCGGTGCCATGCTGTGAGTGCCCCTCACCCTTTAAATCTGCAGTCTGACAGCCCTGGCAGTCGCTTATCCTCCCTGCCTCAGTTTACCCAGCTGTGAGAAGGCGATCATATCTACCTCATAGGACTGTAGGAAGGCTTATCTAGTCCAGGCTACAAAGCACTCTGAGAATCTCAGAGAAAAGATGCAAAGCAGGAGAGGTTGGAAGCCCTAATCCATCTTGCAGCAGTTCAGTGAGCTAGGAGAAGTGAGTGGTGCTCTTGGTCTAGTTCCATCACACTGGGCACTAGAACACCCTCCTAGGCAATCTAGCACAGGGGCCAAACATCGAATGGCAGCGGAGAATAAATGCAGCCACAGCTTAGGCATGCCAAGGTCATTCCAAGTTTCACCTCTTGAAATGAGACTGGTATAAATGGTGCTTTGGTTAGAACAGTGTGGTCACTCATCACGTGCTTCAAACCTGGTTTATATCTGCTTTGCCTACTTCAGTAACTGATATAAACCAGACTGAAATCAGGCTGGCCCTAGTTGAAAACTCCTTTAGTTGAACTGGTCCCATGCTTACCAGAGCCAAGGCCCTTGTAGCGGCCCCTCCAGGTCCAACTCGGGGCTATGTGACAAAGCCTTGCTCTTTCACAGCCGTGGGAGGAGAGGTGCCCACAAACGGATTAAACTGCTGAGATCACAACGTTTGTTACACTTAATTCCAGCTGAGCGTGGAGAGAGAAGGTTCCCGCCAGTGTAGTGTGCTGTCAGAAGCAGCGTGATCTAGTGGGTAGGAACTGGATTGGGAGTGAGAAGACCTGTCCTGGGTAATGTCGCCAGCTCTCTCCCTGACTTCCTGCGTGACCTTGGGGGAATCACTTTCCCTCTCTGTACCTTTGTTTTCCCTCCAACTCTTGTCCATTTGTTCAGATCTTCAGGACAGGGAGTCTCTTGCTATCTGCATGTACAGCACCTAGCACCGTGGGCACTGCCTCTAGGCCCTACTGTAATAAAACCACTAACAAAGTATCATAGTGCTCTGCCAACGCTTAGGCCATTCCCCTCCTCCCACCATGCAGAACTTTCAGTTAGCCCAGGGTGAGGCGCTCCCTCTGTTCCTCGTGTTTGGGGGTCAGGTGGTGTATCCCATATCGTGTGTAACACTCCCAGCTTCTTATCAGCCTCAGCCATGCCTCTGCAGGGTTTCCTTTGTTAATCAGTTTGCATGAAACAATTGACCCTCTGACAAATTGAAACACGGGGAAGCTGTGGGGGTTGTCTGCTTTAATATTTCACAACTGATGTTAGCGGTCGTATAACTGGGTGCAGGCTTAACAGCTATAGTGCTGCTTCCACAGTCCTTAATTTGGGCAGGTAAAATCCTGCTTTTTACATACCACCTGCAGCTGGGCAGGAGGATCTGTTCCCCACAGCTCCCTCCTATGGCGTGGTTGAGACATGGCCCTGCCTTGCAGTGTGGACGGGACCTGAACATGTTTTCACTGGCCCATGCCGTGTGCGCACAATGCACACAGCCCACCCCACAAGCTTTTGGCACAATGGTGGAAGTTGAATGCCTCCCAGCTGGACTACAAAGGTCTGTCCGTGCTGCGAGTGAAGATGGGATTGTGGGCGTACCTGTGCTAGCTTTAATTGGGCTTGCATGGGTACCACTGGCAGTGAAGATGTGGCAACATGAGCTAGCAACCAGAGTTCATTCTGGAGTTCCTGGTGGACTTGTACAGCACATCTGTACTGCTATAGCTACCCAGGCGAGCTAGATTAAAGGTAGCACACATATGCCTACCTGTGCTGTAGTCACTTGCAGCGTGGACATGACAGAAACCGGCTTGGCCAGGTGGTGGGGACCATTTCTGTTCTGCAAGGGTCCTATAACCACAGTTCACTGACATTTGTGGTAGAGACAGGAGATGATTGCTGCTATTGAAGCAGCACAGCTCTCATCCGGGGAAAGCATCTTCTGCTGGTCCCGGTCTTGTCTTCATCTTCTCTTGCTGGCCTTCATGCCGGTAGACACCTCAGATTCCCAGCCGGGAGAATTGCCTGGAGCATATTTTGAAAGTTAAGAGTCAGCCAGGCAGATGGCAAACCATGTAGCCTTCTGAAGAAATCACAAGTGCTCTGAGCCCGTGTAAAACAACTGAACTGACACGCTTCGCTCTGCCAGTTGAATGTTTCACAGCCCCAGGCGTGTTCTCAGCTTTCATCAGTTTCCAGACTAGTAAATCCCTTTCCTCCTGAGGCTTTTCTTGTTTTGCAGAAAAGGGTGTGTCCCACGAGATCTAAAATAAAGGGAGGCGTCTGCCGCCCAAGGATGACAAAAATCAAGCTATTTTTGCTTCTCTTGATCCTTCTGCGGTGAGAAAACACCATCACTGTGGTCACACCCGCCAGGGCAAGAGAACCGTGGGGGAGGTCTAGTGGATTGAGCAGAGGCTTAGGATAGAGTGCCTGAGTTCAGCTCCCACCTCTGACATTGACTCCCTCTGTGGCCTTGAGAACACCACCTGGGCTACAATTCATTGCCTGTGGCCCTTCTGCCAAGGAGCCATGAAGCAGAGGTAAAATCTTGCTCCCCTGGCGAATGGGAGCACAGAATGGGGAGCCTCTCCACCACATGCAGCACTGGCCCCTCTGACTGTTTTCAGCCACAGAAGCCTTCAGTGTGTGTGTGGGCGGGAGAGGGGGGTTGTTAGAGGAGGCTGGCTGAGGTTGGAGGAGGAGCTGGCTGCAGCAATGTGCTCTCCTGGCTATTCCCCAGCTACGCAAGGCTCACAGGAGCTACCAAGGCCAAAGGCCAAGCAGCCCCAGAAATGTGCGTGCATGCAAACAGCCACCCCTTGGGCCCTGCCCTGCCCTCAGCATCAGCACAGGGATGGCTTTCCTCCTTCACTCTCAGGCCTTGACTTGGTGTCCCCACCTGTAAAACGGGCTGAGAGGGAGGAATACCCTCTCCAGAAGCTTGGTGGTTGGGCTGATATCTGTGACATCTTAGCGTCGTCTTCGTCAAGGGGATGAGTGGAAAGCAGTGTCTGCGCTGGTCACGCACTGACTCCAAGCACTTGTTTCCAGGGGATGAGCTGGAATACATCCGACCAAACGTTTACCGGAATGTCGCCCGCCAGCTGAACATCTCGCTGCACTCCGAGACCGTGGTGACTGATGCATTCGTGGCAGTAGCTGCCCAGATCTTCACGGCAGGTACAGATGTCTGGCTGGGCGGGGTGGGGCTGAGGGCTGGACAGGGGTGGGCTGCCTTTGCTGCAGTGATAGCCGATAGGGTGGGGCCAGTATTGCCAATCTACCTGGAGCTGGGCTCCTGAAAAAAGAACTCCTCTGGCCTGGTGAGTCTCCCCCGTCATGGCTTCCCTTCTCCTATCCATAGCCGGCACTGCCTCCTTGTGAGGGAATCTGCTTCTTTCTAGCTTCCTCTGTTCTTGTGAGCATCCAGAGCCCTTCTATCATACGGGAGCCTAAGATACTCCACAGTGCGCTGTCAGTTCATTAGACTCGTCTCTGGGTGAGTCCGTGTCTAGAGACTTTTGATTAGTCAGATACAATCATTCCTCTGATTCTGGGGCACTCAGTGACCCAGCCGAGGTGGTGTGTGTAAGTATATGCACACTCTGTGCTGTACTCCTCGAGGGAGCCTCTGTCCACCGCCATAAACACCCTCTCCTCCACCCTGGTTCCCCTTGGTGCTAGCTGGCTGGTGTGGAGATGGAACTGACAACGCCTTCCGTCTACTGCCTTCCCAGACAGTCTGAGGACTGTGGGCATGCCCTGGCATCATCATGGGGGTTCTGGAATGCCCTGCCATGTTATGGGCAGCCCTGCAATAAATAAGAGGCTAGTGGAAATGCTAGCATTGAGTGACTGAAACAAAGCAGGGCTGGCATGTAACTGACCGTCAGCAGAGCTGTGTGAAAACACTTCGCGTGAGATGGAATGGATGGTGTGGTATAGCAAGGACAGAGGGCAGTAGGAAAGTTCTGGAAGGGCGCTATATAAGTGCTAGAATGATCCAGGTTTCATACGCTATAGACTAGCCAGAGTCACTAGAAGGTAATTAGTGTCAGCTGACACCAATTAAGGCCCCACCCAGGTGCCTATAAAAACCCTCTACTCCTGAGAGACAGTGTGGAGTGGAAGGAGTAGGTGTGTGGTGAGCAGAGGAGTGTGGAGAAGTGGAGGAGAAGAGAACGCAGTACGGTGGTGTGTGGAGAAGTGGAGGAGAAGAGAACGGAGTACGGCGGTATGTGGAGAAGTGGAGGAGAAGAGAACGGAGTACGGTGGTGTGTGGAGAAGTGGAGGAGAACAGAACGAGTACGGCGGTGTGTGGAGAAGTGGAGGAGAACAGAACGGAGTACG
>ML675649.1:46507619-46571054 GCA_007922155.1 Mesoclemmys tuberculata | reverse complement strand
CAGAACGGAGTACGGCGGTGTGTGGAGAAGTGGAGGAGAACAGAACGAGTACGGCGGTGTGTGGAGAAGTGGAGGAGAACAGAATGAGTACGGCGGTGTGTGGGAGAGAGGTGGAGTCCTGAAGAAGGTACTGGGCTCAAGAAGCCAGAAAGACATAAGGGGGAGAGTGGCCCAGGGGAAAAGCCTGCAGCTGCAAGTGAGGTGCCAGAAGCACACAGCTGCTACTCGGAGGGCCCCTGTGCTGGGACCCGGAGGAGCGGGCGGACCCGGGTCCCTACCCCCCTCCCTGGGAAGACGGGGTTACCAACGACACCCTGGCCCACTGCGAGAGGCAAAAGTGCGAGACCCACTAGGGAGAAGCCGGCCGTTTGCCACAATGGTCATGGCTCTGCTCCCCAAGCGCCTTACCTCAGGCTTGAATAGTGGCTTTGAGCTGGTGCTGCTGTTGGGAACTTTGGAAGGGGACAAATAAAGACCCCAGGTTTCCAACATGCCCTCAAATATGCTTCCTCCACTACTACAAAAATGTCTTCGCCCCAAAGATGCACAGCTGAGTGGGGGCCGCAGTGAGGCCACGGTCATCTGAACTCTGTATCTGAAGCAACCCTTGATGAAGAGCACAGACGGTTTTCCTCCAGAAAGCAGTACCGGCAATAAATAAGAAAGGGGAATCTCTTTCCCAGAGACTCCAGCAGCCTGCATCCAAAATAACCTGCAGAGTTTACCATGAGGTTTACTCTATTGCTCAGGCATGAGCTGGATTGCAATGTTCGCATCAGAAACCTGAGCTTATGTGGTGTGCTTGGAATGAAGAGACTTCCTGGGCACAGTGAGGTGGAAACATGAATTACTGGTGCTGGGAAACTATGACAAACTGTCTGGTGTGGATGTCAGAATAAATTCACCCGGGCTGTGCTCATGCCCTTTATGCTTGTTGGAGCGGCTGAGCTTTGCTTGCACTGAGGCTTACGGAAAATGAGTGTCGAGCGTGCACGGTCAAGTGTTTGCAATGCAAGTGGTTATTTTATTAGCTGGGCACTGCTAACTGCGGCTGGGAATGGGTCTCTCTGTTCCCCCAGAGCCTTGACCCGCAGGGAATTAAAGAAGCCAGAAGACAACTTGACTGTGTCTTTGGTAGCTAGGACTGCGTGCGCACAACTCTGTTGTGTGATTGTGAGAGAGGAGAGAGCCCCTGTGGTTGTGGTGGGTTCCAGTGTTGGTGCTTGTCATTTATTGTGTAGCTCGTGATATCGGGTGATCTTAAAGCCCCAGCTCCTAGAGTCCAGGGACTAGTGAGAACCTTGGGTGACTTTTTAAATGAGTTTCTAGAGGCTTGAAAATGTGTCCCAGCTGTACCCCAAAGGCTCAAAACCCAGAAGACAAATAAAAAGAGCCCCAAATTGGTGTTTTTTATCATGACTTTTTAAAGAGAATCCCACGATTTTGGGGGCTGGGGGGGAGCCTGACTCATGATTTTTGAACTGGGGCTGGCAATACTGGAATCCCCAACTATAAAGCCTAGGCTCAGCCACTCGGAGAGCTGCCAGAGCCACTAGCAGGCAGCAGGAAGGTGCACCAGGGTTCGACACCTCCTCTGCCTAAGTGCCATGAAGTGGACAGCCTCTGAGCAGAAATGTTGAGAGAGTTACTTGCTCCTCTCTGCTAGCCACTCAGATTCCCCGCTGGGGGGAAGGAGGATGTTCTGCTGGTTCTCACATTCCTGGATCCAAGCTACAGTTGCACGACTTGGGATTTCTTGCTGAATCCAGCAACATTAACCATTGCGCCTGTGGCAGCCGGACATCCCATTTTTTGGGATGCACAGGAAAGAGGCTTTGATTCAGCAAAAGAAGACAGATCTCAGTTACAGTCTGAGCCATCAGAGCCGATCACTGACAGCTCAGTGCTGGAAATGGACCGAGAGATACAAACTCTGCCACTTTGAGAAAACAATCCAGGTCTGGGACTACGGACCTGCTCAGCTGCACCCCCTGTTGTACCTTCCTGCTGGGCAGTTTCTCTCTCCATGGACCTCTTCTCCTCTCTTATTCCACTGTTTTACAAGCCCAAGTGCATCACCAAAGGCGGGTGAGGTAATACCTTGTTTTCTTGGACCAACTTCTGCTGGCAAAAGAGACAAGCTTTCGATCTTATACCTAGACTTTAGTGAGCGTGTTTCTCTATTTGTGATATGCTGAGGTTTTGGAAAGAATGGCTACGTTCAGATAATAATGTCTACAAGAGAGCAGTAGACCATTGGCAGCCAGGGTGAAAGTTGACACTTCCTTAAGGTAGCTCTTTGTTACTATGATGATACGGTGACTTACATGTTAATGAGTAAATGGGGCACCCCAGAAGCAGCAGTGTGGAAGTTCAAATAAGTAAAAGAGATTAAACCCTTGCATAAATATGTCAGCGTTAACACATAACATGAGCTGCGTCCTGGCCTGCGTGCCTTGGTGGGGGGCACCAGGATGAGAACCATGAATGATGTAGTGGTGGATGACGTAGCATGATGATGATGACTGACACTTTGGGTTTCTCTGCAAGGGATGATGTGAGTAATGCGAATGCCAGATGTTGTGTATTGTTGTTTCTGATTGCCATGTGTGTATTGTCATTGGTTGGTTAACAGAAGTAATTCATACAGAAAGAGCACTGTGCAGTCCCTGTTGTGCACCAGGGAGTCCCCCATCTATTGGTAACCCTTCTCCTGTTGTCGATTTTGGGGGCTGATCTCTCAGAGATTAAAGTAGGTGTGAGTGCAAGTCCCCACCTTGGGATGGGTAACTAGTGAAAGCAACCCATAACTATAGGTAAGGCGACAGCAACATAAACGATGACACAGGGTTAATGTCCCCCCCACACACACTCTGGGGCTACAGATGCCCCAACCCAGCTCTGAGACCACAAAATCTTCATTCAGTTCTGAATTTGGAGCTTGATCCAAAGCCCCTTTGGAGTCAGCAGGAGACTTTCCATTGATTTCAGAGAGCTTTGGAGCCGGGCTTGGATTAGCTTTAACATTTTTAAGCAAAATAAATTCCAAAAGGAAGGGTTTTTTCCATGGGAAACTGAAAGGAAAAATTAAAAAACTTTGTCTCCCAACATCCCCCAATTAAAACTGTTCACAACTGGTGTGGTAGGTAGCTGTGCAGGACCTTATAACACAGGACTTTTCTCTCTAAAGAGGATTCATTCTTATTTTGTGACACTTGGTTTCCTCTGAGTTTTTTTGTTAGGACTATTTGGGCCCAAGTGTCCCATTCTCCTGTACTGTAGCGTCTGCATGACTTATGGTGCCCCCAAACTGCCAGAGGGTTAAATGCTCGCCCCTTCTAGTGGGAACGTAGCAAGAAGGTTCCCTCTCTGCTGCCTCTTGTTTTAGGCCATATGAAACTGAGCTGCCAACCAGACTCCCTTTTGTATTTATTTCTGGGACTTGATCTCCCTCTAGACATCACCAGAGAGGACTGTGGAGTGTCCATACATGCTCCTCCTGCTGTGGAAATGTGCTTCATCGTGATGTTGCTTTTAGAGCCCAGTTGTGAGTCCTTCCTTGCTGCTAACTGGCAAGGTTTATTTAAATAGGCAAAGGAAGCACTGTGTGGACTGTGCTCTGAGACTGACCAGATCCCGGTTGTCACGTGGCTTCCCAACTTCTCTCCAGTGGGGGGGAAGCTGGTATGCAGCAGGAGAACTCTCCAAAGCAGCCCTTTCTCCCTAGCTCCTTTTCCCCTTGGCCAGCCAGTGTTTACATACCTCCGGCTCCACAGCTGGCTGCAAGTCTGCTACTTAAAAAAACAAACAAACCAATTCCAGGCAGCTTTGCACCTCTCTTGCGTTCTTTTGAAGCGGCGTTCCAGTGCCACTCCCAAGGGCAGATGTTTGCAGCTTTCACCTTGGTTCTCGTCCGGACCTTTGCCCGTTACTTCAGCTCCAGTGCATGCCGAAGATACAGTTACATTTGCCTGCGTTTCCCTCGCTTGCGGCTCACCAACAATCTCTTTGCTTGAGCGTGTGGATGAGCCGCGTGGTTGTCCCCCAACATGGCTGGGTGCCAGAGACGCTGTGAAGGCTTTGGGGCTGGGCCAGCTTGTGCCTGGCTCTGTGTGGGTGGGTAGGGGGCAGAGACAGGACAGGAACCTTCCCTGCCCCTGACCAGTGCCCAGCGACGAGCCTAGCTCTTGAGCTTGGGGACATGTCGCTGGTGCTGATGGGGTCCCAGTGGCTCCAGCATGGTGAGAAGGGAGGAGTAAGAAGTCTCTTGCCCTCCGCGCCTGAATACTGCCAGCAGAGGTGGTTCCATACCGCAGGGGACTGGATGGTGCATCCTGTGAAAGCGGGGATCCTAGAGCAATTGTGCCTGTCTGCGGCACGGGGCCCCGTGGGAGCTCACTCTGGGGCAGTGAACTTCCCCGTATCCCCCATGGGCACAGGTTGGCCCTTCGTTCTTCGAATGACCAAGGGGTTGCCAATAGGGGTAAGGAGCCAAAAGCTGTCATCCCTCCACCCCACTCTCAGCAGGGATCCTTAACGGAAATCAGCAAGGCAGCCACAGCTTGGGTATTGCAGCTGTTTGTAGCCCCGTGTTGCTGTTTATAGTGAATGCTGAACAGGAGCCACACCGTCTGGCTGTGCCTTCCCCATGACAGCGGCAAATGGAGAGAGGGGCTGATCCTGGACTCGCAGACTGGCTGTTGGTGGGGTGGGGGCGGCACTCAGCTCAAATATACTGTAACCTGCCATTGTAACGAGGCTTTTCCTGCAAAAATTCCCAGCTTCTTCCTGATTGGCTATGGCTGCTGTCCCACAATGCATCACTCTGACATCATAGATATAAAAGTTTGGTATTCCACTGAACAAATCATTTGAATCCAGTATTTGATGTGAGAACGTGCTGATTATGTGATATCTTCCCAAACTAAGACGTAGCAGAGAATTCCCCAGGGAGCAAAGAAAACCGGTTTATAAAGGTAGGTTTCTGTGATGAATATCCTGCAGCTGGAAAGGTACTGGGTTCCCTGAATCCCTGGGTAAAGTCAGATCCATTTAGTTCTTTCCCACCTGTGTCTAGGCCCCCAGCCTTCCTGTTCGTCTGGCAGTCCTACACTGCGTCCTGCGAAATAGAGGAGCCAGATACAGGGCTGGGGTGCAAGGAGGGGAGGGGTGGCATAGTGACCAGACTGTAGTGTCAGCCTCAGACTGCAGATGGATGATGAAGGAAAAAGGACACGGGCCACTCAGAGAGTGGTTGTTCTGTGGCACCTGTTGCTAGAGATGTCCACTGTTCTGGGATGATTGAGTGCAAGGCCCTATGCAAGTACAAGGTTCGTAGAATCATAGAAGATGAGGGTTGGAAGGGACCTCAGGAGGTATTGAGTCCAACCCCCTGCTCAAAGCAGGGCCAACCCCAACTAAATCACCCCAGCCAGCGCTTTGTCAAAAACCTCTAAGGATGGAGATTCCACCACCTCCCGAGGTAACTCATTCCAGTGTTTTGCCACCCTCCTAGTGGGAAAGCTTTTCCTAACATCCAACCTAGACCTCCCTCACTGCAACTTGAGACCGTTGCTCCTTGTTCTGTCGTCTGCCACCACTGGGAACAGCCTAGCTCCATCCTCCCTGGAACTCCCCTTCAGGTAGTTAAAGGAAATCACATCCCCTCTCATCAAGGTTGCACAGATCCAAGGCCCCCTCTGCCTTCATGGCCTGGCTAGTGGTACGTAAACCTTTGTGTGTGTTGGGGTGTGGGAGGGGGGCTGGACTGTAATGTGTCAGTAGCCTGAGTATCCTATGCAGTGTAGACATACCCTAAAATGAATTCAGCTTGGCTTTGGAGTTCGCCTTTAAGTCATACCTCCACTGGGTGAAGGAGAAGAGCTTTAGCAGGACCAGGGGAATTCTCCTCCCAGCAAATATGTTTCAATAGCAGGGAAAAGCAGGCTTAAAGATGCAGGCAGCTTGTACAGCTATTCCCTGTAAGGAGCTGTGAGAAGGACGTAGCTGCAAAGCCTTTCAGATTAGTCACCGGTCTAACCTGTGGACCAATCAAGGGGTAACTGCAAGCCATTATCCTTCTGCAGCCTATGTGACATGGGTCTCAGCTCTGTCCTCGTCCTAGGGGATAAATGACCACAGCACAGACCCCATTGCAGCTGGTACTAACCGGGCACTTTGTTGGCAACTGTAGCAGAGCAGCCCAGTTCTGAATAGATTTGGAGATGAAACTGTCCTTCCACAGACCACACCTCCACGTCCCCAGGAGGTGCACAGAGAGAAGCTGGGACAGTTACTGCCTTGTTCCATATGTAGTCTGTGGACAAATAAGAAATTGGGGCTCATTCCCTTTTGATGGGCACTAAGGCGTGATCTGGAGCCTATTGAAGTCAGCGGAAAGACTTGAAAAGATATACAGTTTAAAATAAACTGATCATGACCACAGGCATCTCCCTCTGGGGGTGGGGACTGACCTAACTTCTGGTATCATTTACTCCTATGTGAACCCCTTACAGTCCCTGGATTTACTCCAGATGTACCAGGGTGTAAATGAGAGCAGCCTCTGAGCCGCTGTCAGTAAAGGCTTGGCCCTGCACCAGTAAATTTGTTCCCAGAATGGTGGGTGACTTCCCAGAGAACCCAAAACAGCAAAGCACAAGAGGCCAGATCCCCCATGCGGTAACCAGCATAGTGGAGTTATGCCAACACTGCGTACGCTTGCGGAGGTTCTGCTCCAAGGTGTCATGAATGGGGGAATTCTGAAGGGCCCATTAGATGGATGGTGAGTACATAGAAAAGAGTAGCATTTCCTTCAGTGGTATAAACACCTACGTGACCCCACTGTGTATAGCTCTTCCTTTTGTGTGGTCTTTGTAGCCTCTTCCTGGCTCACCCTTGTGGCTGTCATAGTGATACATAACGAGATGAGAACAATAGCCAAATGTTGACTGAGAATACGACAGGGACACTGACATGCACAAGTGAGGGCCATGCAGCAGGGGCTCTCCTGGCCTACTCTGATGAGAACAAAAATGGAATCAAATTATCTGTTAATTTGGAATATCGTTATTGCCTTCTGCACCCAAAGGTGCATGATTGGTGAGGGAAGGAGCTATGCAGGGGACTCTGAAATGCAGCTAGTTTAGTATACCTAGGACTTCTATTCAAAAGCACTTTGGTTTTTGACCTCCTATAAGACAAGAATGGAACGAACAGCCTCTCATTATCAGATGAAGGATCAGAGATGATTTTTGTTTCACTCATTTTAACAAATTCTTCTCCTGTCTGTCTACGTTTATTCTTTCTATGGCTGGCGGTTAAAAAATAGTTTGTTTTAATGATCAGATTCATTAAAAAAAAGGCAACTCCACAGAATCCACTTGTAGGGTCCCTTTTGGTCGTTCGGTAGAATTATCACTCGCACCCCTTGTTGAAATTTACACGTGCTGTGCAATGGAGTGGAATAAATGGAGAGGAGAAAAGAGGAACTCCAACATAAAAAGCATGAGACACTTCTCCTCCTGAATCTGCCTCTAGCTAGCCAGTGTCTCAGGTGCTGGTGGCTTTGGAAGTACTCTGAAGGCTAAAGGTGGAGCTCTGTGCAGTAGAAATTTTGCACGAGTCAGCGCATGTTTCAGCATTTGCTTTCTTCCAAAGTGACATTTCCCTGAGCACATCCAATTTTTTGTCCCTGGGCCGTCTCCTTTTCACTCCTGAAATGTGCTGAATAAGATCATTTCTCTGTCCTCGTGCATGGCTGTGTTTTCCTTCCCACCTCTTCAAGGCAACAGCTTCTCTGCATAGCTATGAACTACCAGAGCTTCACGTGGGTTCTGCCAGCATCTGGGAGAAGACTTGGGCAAGCTCCGCAGAACTCGACCACTGTTCTGCTAGGAAATGTCTGCCTACTAACAATTGCTGTCCAAAGCAACAAAGCAATGGGAACATTTTCCTCTCGTTGTGCTCCGTGGTTTGGAGAGACAATGCCATTGTGAGGCTGCTTGGATTTGGAGCGGGTCAAGTTTCCAGGTCGTAGTTCCCCTCAATAGCACTGTGAGGGGTTGTGCGATCTCTGGCCTCGCTCTTCATCCTCGAGGAGCTGTCCATCGCCGCCCACTGGCAAAGCACATGGCAGACCCGTTGGGTTGGACCGTACCCAGCGCTGAGCTCATAGTGGTGGAGTGTTTATCAGTAGCGCTAACAGAACAGGAAGATGAATGCCGTTGGGATGACTTCCAGGGGGCACTTGCTTCTGGCAGGTCTGCATTGCAGGAAGCTCTGCTGTCAAGGAGATTAGATAACTGGCCAACACTCTGCTCCCTCAACACACATACGCGCCGGTCCCTTGGACGTACAGCGTCATTCAAACTAGGCTCGAGCTAGGCAGCGGCCCCCAAACCTTCGGGGGCTCGTTTAGTTTTCAGCATGTGATATTGTGGCGAGGTTGAGAAGTGATGGAGGATATCCACGCATCCTGGCACATCCTGGCCTCCTTGCAGATGACTGGGGGGCTGTAAGTCACCGTGAAGAAGTCCTGCTCCTGCAGCAAAGTGCCAGGTTGCCTTCATGCTGCAGCTGCCTGGCTGTGGGGCTGGGCTAGAGGTGTACCGGTCAATCTGTCTCTGCACTGGAGAGGCGGGGTGGACTTGCCATGCTCTGGGCCTGCCGTTAGGGTGCTGTGACACACGGCACATCACACTCCTGCTTGCAGCAGCACGCAGAGAATCACACCGCTGCTTGGAGGAGACGTGCTCTCAGCACGGCTGGCCACCATAGTCCTCTTGTGTCGGTCTCCACTGGTGCAGTACAGGTGTGGATGAGAATCTAGGGCCTAACAGCCACTCCTCCCACTTCCGTCCCACAGTGCACCAGTCACTGCTTTGGTGGCCTGTCTGGGGAGCTTTCTGCACTGGGCTCAAGTGTGCTGGAAGCCATTTAACAGGAGCAGCGGAGCTGATGTGAGCTCAAAAGCACATCTAGGGATGGACGTCTGTTAAATCCCCTGCCTCTGCTCTTGACGGTGGGTCACCACTTCCCCCGTCGCTGCCCCCAATTCACTCTAGTGTAGTCTGCGCTCCCCCGTGCGGGAGGATGCCCAGCCGCTGCTGCAGCTGAGCTAGGAAAACGACATACAGCGGCCACCTTCTGTGAGAGAAAATCATCTCGCCTTCTAAAAAGGGTGCTTTTTGCCAGCACCGGCTCTGCAGCAAACGTGTGTGAAGCTGATGGCTTATTATCACTTCCTCCCACAGGCATAACATGGGGCAAGGTCGTGTCACTCTATGCTGTGGCAGCGGGGCTGGCTGTGGACTGCGTGCGACAGGCTCAGCCGGCAATGGTGCATACCATTGTGGACTGCCTGGGAGAGTTTGTCCGCAAGACCTTGGTGACGTGGCTGAAGAGGCGAGGCGGCTGGGTAAGAGGTGCTGAATTTCTCGTGCTTGCTTTAAATTGTGAATGAATTATGGGGATGCTACTGATGGTAGTCAAAACAAGAGTGATCTCTTAAGCTATAGCTAGGCGTGAGTAAACTTCCCTGTCACAGCTCTGCCATCATACTTCAGTTCTGACTTGCAGTAATCCTGTTTACACCAGGAGTAGCCTTGTTCCCACAGCTTTGTTCCTACACCTCAATCCTGCCCTGGAACAACTCTGGCTATTCTAGTCCTCTGTTTCCTGCACAGCTCTGCCGTCCTGCCCACAAACACCTCTTCTTTTCCTGAGCCTCTCTGGTACCTTCTGCTAATGATAACGAGAGAGTGCAAACTGCAGGACTCTTGCAATGTGAACAGCTGTCTGCTGGCCCCTTCGTTTAGTCTCTAGAAAACGTATTTCATCTGTAACCTGCCCTCACGGTTCCAAAGGGGAAAGGTTAGCAAGTAAACCTAACTTGCCACCATCTGGAACTTTACGTGGCTATTAAAAACCTCTCACTTCATGTCCCGGCCCAGGCCCAGCTTTGTGGGTGCTACATGTATAAATAAATGTGTAACTCTTCATGGTGTAGCTGTGGGCTGCTTTCTTAGGCTAAAGCCACCGTGTCCACCCTTTGTGTGGCATATTAGTGAGAAACATTGCTAGGGCTCTGGACTGGCAGGCAGGAAACCTGGCTCTGTGACTTAGCTGCTCAGTGATCTTGAGCAACTCAGTTAGCTGATGTGCCTCAGTTTCCTCACCTGTCCGATGGGGACAGTGATGCTCTCACTCCTTCAAGACCTACTGATGGAGGGCCCCAGAGGAGAGACCTGTTATTCCCTCTGTTGAGTGAAATGTTGACTTTTTAAATGCTGAATCATCAATCCAATATATTGTGACTCCCGGCCATAGGCTGTCTCCGACATGCACTTGTCAGTGGGTGACGGACTGTGGGCTGGAGGAAAGTGATGCTCCCTTCAGAAGTGCAGACTCGGTTTCTTCCGAGCAGTGGACGCTGCCAGGCCGCTCTTCCCGTTGCACTAGTTCCCTGGAGCGTTCTCCGCCTGGCCCTGGGCACGTGTGTGTGAGACATCCCAGCCCTGCTCAAGGACTGGCCAAAACGAAATGGCTGTTCCAGGAGGGCCTTGCATCTGCTGCCTGCCCTGCCCTGCCCTTCATTTGTCTTGGCACTGCATCGGAGCTTCCCGTCTCATACGCACATACAGGGAGGGGGCTGCCAAGAGAGGCCACCGTACCCTGTGCTGAAACAGGAAAGCCTGTGTGGAGACCTCGGAAAGGCATCTGAAAAACTGCAGCAGGCTCCCACCCTCCTTCTTCGGGGGGCGGGAGGGAGGGCAGAATACGGGGGGGGAGAGGAGCAGTTATTAACCCTTTAGGGAGTCACCCCACAGGGGAGGAGTTCATAGCCTCAGGAATTACCTCCAGCAGGGCTCTCTTTACAAGGAAAATCCCTATGGAATATAAAAAATTCCAGTTGCAACACATACGCGATGGGAAGGACGAGCAAGTTGCTAACCGTGTTTGATGCCGAGCAGGCAGGCGGCGAAGCGCCCTCACAAGGTTATCGGTGCCCAGCAGGACTGAAAGCACTATTTAATTAACAGCTTGGGAATGCTCCTTTCCCCTGCTTTGTCCGGCTGAACTGCTCGTAGCCAAATAACAGGTTTGAAAAAAGCAGGTGCCTTCCAGCTTCCCATGGCGTGGCTCTCCAGTGCGTTTGCCGGGGAAAGCAGGGCCTGTCAGACAAAGTAGGCCTCAGGCGCTTCGGGCCCTGCTGGGAAGCGATATGAACAAGGGGGTCTCTGAGTGAGACAGTGGTTCCATCCATTGCCAGGAGATACTGACCAGAGACCTTTCCAGCAGTGCGCTGAGCTGCACAATATACTGCACGCCCAGCCCAGCTGCTTGTGCTGTTTAGTACCTTACTCCAAGCTTGGCCCCGGCAGAGACAGGCCCTCGGTTGATATTTACTTCCCAGCTATTAGAGACGAGATGGGTCTGATAAAAGATATTACCTCACCCCCTTGTCTCTCATTGCCTGAGAGTGGCAGAGTTGGGCACTTCGTAATCTAAATTATTCAGCTTAATTGCTACAAGCTTTATGCTCCTGTCCGATGTGTGTACTACACCTTGTTGAACAGCCGTAGAGGCATCCAGGTCGCATTCTGTATTCATGCATCCAGAGGGGTTATATAATAACGAGGGGGGGGGTCATACACTTCATTGCTCATTGCACATTCCAAGGACACCTTACATCCCTCCCATTCCCCATAGCAAGGACTGTGTGTCTGTCCTCCCCTCCCCCCATGCCAGGGGCTCTGTGCACTCCCCATGCCCTCCTGTTCCCCCCTTCCTCCCATTCCAGGGCCTCTCGGTGTCCCTCATTCCCCTACCATTTCTAGTTATTTTCTTTCTGTCAAAGAGAAGTCATTCAGGGTGTCAACATTTTAAATTCAATTGGGAGGGTGGACAGAGCTGAGATGGAGGAGGGGGTTATAATAAATAAGAGCAGCCAGACTGGGTCAGACCAACGATCCATCTAGCCCAGCATCCTCGTCTGACAGTGGCCACCGCTAGGTGCTTCAGAGGGAATGAACAGAACAGGTGATCATCATGTGATCCATCCTGGCAGCCATTCCCAGCCTCTGGCAAACGCGGAAGTGCTACACTGGAAAGTGTTAATGGCTCCCATCAACTGGCTCTTAGATCTGTAGATAATTACAGGGGTGGTTGAAGCTCTGCTCTGCTGATCAGATGTCAGGAGCTCTATGTGCCCCCATTTCCCCTTTCTGGTTTTCCATTTTTCACCAAAAGCAATAGACTTCTCCCCAGTGATGCCTAGAACATTGCTTGAAATTTTGAAGTTGGTGAGATGGGGCATTCAAAAGCTAGCATGTTACATTCAGATTAAGAAATGCTGTCAGGTTGATTTCACTTTGTATGGCCAGTAAGACCCACCTTGGACTGTAGTTTTCTCAATGCTGAGCCAAAGTTACTGTTGGAACACTAGCCTTGATTTTCCTAACTTTTATAACGTCAGCTGTAGACGGCATTAATGGAGGGTTTTGCATATAACTGTACCTTGTTTGGGACAATTCCCCATGAAGGGCCCAGTTCTACTCCCACTGGTGTCAGTGCCCCAACAATCAGTGACTTCAATAGGTGCAAGCCCTGTATCAACCCTTTCTCACCAGAGCGCCCAGTTATAGAGTTGGGATGCTTTAGAAATGGACTGATTTGTGTATGAAAAACGGAGGTGATCCTAAACCTGGGAGGCCAGGCACTGGGAAATGCAGGGATGTGGTTCTAACATAATACGCTACTTTTCTACAATGCCATCCATCCAAGAGGGTTGGCCAACACTTTAGAAACACTACTGAATTTAAACCTCACAATACTTCCATGAGCTAGGTCAACATTATCCCCATTTTACAGATGGGGAACTTGAGGCACAGAATATGGCCCAAACTTTCCACTAGCTTTAGGTGACCAAGTTGAGAGGCACAGTGGGGCTAATTTTCAAAGGTGCTGAGCTTCTGAAGCCCTCCCCCCCAAAAGACTAAGACTGTAGCACTGTGAGAAAATCCTGAGTTTGTGTCATAAACAAAAATCTCTGGCCACTTCAGGACCCCCTTGGGACTTGCTAAAGGCTGCCAGGAAATCCATGGCGAACGCAGCAATAGAATTGCCTGACTCAATCCACCAGGGCGGCTCTTTGACTGGTACAACCTACATTTGGTTTTTTTCTCCAAAGATGCAGTTTTCCGTGCAGCTTAGTCCCACTGATTTCAGCCCTCTAAATGTTTTCCACCCTCGGCTTTTCAGTGCTGGACGATATCCCTTGTAACATGAATTTGCTGTACGGTTCTCCCTCGTCCCCTCTGACCCCCCACCCCAGCCCTTCCAGGCCAGTTTACATTCCCTAACTGCTTAAGGATCACTCCGGGCAGCTGGTTGTGAGGTCGGCCCACGCGTCTCAGAGGCATCCGTACCAACGCAGACATTTCAACAAACAAAGCTCATGTTACTCTGCAGTTAAGTCAGGGGTTGTTTGACTGACTGACAGCCAAATAAAACATTAAGGCAAGAGGGAAAAGTAAAAGCAACCTGAGAGTAAATTAAACAGCCCAATCTTTGGGCACAATCTTGTTACTAAGCAGGCAGGAAGGTGGGTGAAGAGGAGAGTTTATTTTGCTGTCATCTGAGCTGAATGCCCGGCAACCCGCTGTTGGAAGACAGCATGAATGAAGACGGCGCAGCATGAGGTGACGAAATCTTGCAGAGCTCTCTAGTGCCTTCCGGCAGCATTTAACAACTTACGGGGTGCGGCAATGCCAGAGCATGCATGGAAGGAGGCACCACGGGAAATGGTTGTATTGCTGGCCGGGGGCAGCGGTGGGCCAGGCCCATCTTCATCCAGCAGGCGTCTCAGTGTGAGCTGGTCTCAGAGGCCAGGCTGTGCCATTGGAGGTGGTAGAGGAGCTTGTGATTCTGGGCACTGTGTGTTCTGATTACCTCTGTTTTCTCCTCACTAGGCAGACATCACAAAATGTGTGGTGAATACTGATCCCAGCCTGCGCTCCCATTGGCTCGTGGCTGCCATTTGTAGCTTTGGTCACTGCCTTAAGGCCATCTTCTTTGTGCTGTTACCAGAGAGATGAGGCCAGGCACCAAAGGCAGCCCCAAGCCCATCTCTTCCCCCACCCCAAGAGCAACAGTGACCATAGACCGATCTGATGATGAAGAGGAAGTGAAGAAAGGCTGGGCTCAACAAAAACATTTCTCTCCGCTCCCTTCAGCCGAGAACAGCTGCCCAATGGCAAACATTCTTCTTTCTGTGACAGGCGACTTCGCTCACATTCAGAATAACCCTTTGCAGACCCTTGTTTTCCTTGGTGATGTCTACCTGGCCAGGTCAAAGGCCATCACGGGGCAGACTGATGGGCGAATCTCTTAATTGTGTGTTGTGTGGGGTGTGGATATTCATAGCTATGTTTATTTTCTGGTCACGTCACACACTCGCACTTCTATAGCAAGGGAACCGGGTGGGGGAGGCATCGCTGGAGATGGTATCGGAGGAAAAACCGTGCCCCTTACTTGAAAGATGGATTGTCCCTTTAATTCCCATAATCCCCTTTGTTAGGCTCTTCTCAGTACGTCAGTGGCTAATGCAGTCCTCTCCTTTGTCCCTGAGCCTGGCCAATGTGTCCTTGTGCATGGCACCTTGTACCTTTTGAGGCTGTGGAGTGGTGGATTATTGACTGAGCTCCCCTCTTCAGCAGATGCCCTTGCTAATGTAATTTGCAAACCTGTTGTGACTTTGCAAGCGTAGGGGTATCAGAACAACTCAGCCTGAGGGATACAGAGGGATGTTACAGCATGCTTTAATTGACCAATTTCCTAC
This sequence comes from Mesoclemmys tuberculata, assembly GCA_007922155.1. NCBI lineage: Eukaryota > Metazoa > Chordata > Testudines > Chelidae > Mesoclemmys > Mesoclemmys tuberculata. Next base: position 46,556,215 of record ML675649.1, on the reverse strand, counting down.
ATTGTAGCAAAGAATTGCAAATGGGACAGCAGGAGAGACTGGAGAAAGTACTCCTCAGTGGTTTTTACACAGCTGAACAAAATGGTGGGAGCAAAGAGCCACTTCTTAAACACCAGCTTTGTTTGAGCATTGTAATGAAGATGAATGTTTTCTCTAGAAGGAGATTCCGATGGAGCCAAAGAACAAGAGCATGTAAGTAGGATGTGGGGTGGGGGGGAATGTAGAGAAGAGCTGGAAATGAGCCGTATGTTGTGAATGGGGAAAAGCTGTATCAAAAGTGACAAATGTTTCTCCTTTAGCATATTATAATGTGTGACTTGCAATTATCTGTTGTGATAAACAATAAAAATAGTTGGAGGTTGGCTTCTGTGAACTAAAGTGGTATTTTTTAAACAAATACAAGAAAGGGGTAGAGTGGTGCATAGAGACACGTACACGCAGGCTATGCCAGTACTGGTGAAAAAGGGTATTTAACATGTTAATTAACCTGGTAAAACAACAACTTGCCTTGTCTACAGTGGGATTTGAATACTCTAGCAGCTTGCTCTACCACAACCAGATAACCTGTTAAATCTACAGCTTGTCTGGCTCAATTCCTGTCAGTAAACACATCTTTAAAAAAAAAAGCTTCCCCCCATGAAAACTAGGTCTCACAGTCTCCTCAGCTGAGCTGCACTGTGGCAACAGATTGGTCCAGCTGGGCTGCCTGGCTTCTGAGGCTTTACCTACTCAGAAAAGCAGTTTCCCTGGAGTAGGAACATGCATGAATATTGGGGAGGTGGGTGTCTTTACCCTATATTTATATGGCAACACCGCATTTTCCCTTCTGAAGGTGTGAAAACTCTTGGAGCTCTGGGCTTGAAGAAAGCAAACCGCCTTCTTCTACGTGCCTCCAGCCACCCATACCACACCCCTTTTACTGAACCTGCCTGCAGCCTTAAGCCTTGTTTATACCGGAAAAGGTTTGCAGGTGGAGCTATACCAGAAACCCCTTCCAGTGTAGACAACATTGCACACCAGCCAAAGAGTTCTTTTGTCCCCCAAGAAGACATGGACAAAAGGACTTCTTTGCTAGCAGTATGGCATCTACACTAGGGTTTTTGCTAGCATGACTATATATATCAATTAGGGATGGGTCCCCCCACACACACACATTCCTAGCAGACAGCTATGCCAACAAAACTTTAAATGTAGACCTGACCTAGGACTGGTAGAGCGAGCTAGCTAACACTTATGGGCTAGCCTAAATGTAGTTTTTGTATTGCTAGAACTATCTGTTCAGAACTAGATCTAGTAAGGGCCGTACAGTGCCCTAGTGTGCAAGCAGTTCTACTGGTATGAAGTGCTTATCAATATGGCCTATTCCCTTAACTGTACAGCAAACTTGGGTTTCTAAACCAATAATTAGAGTGGTACAAAAACCATAGATCGGTTCCACAACACTGGTAATACTTAAGCTGCCCACGAGGTTTTCACTCAACTAATGTAGCCTGTGGGCAAATACAACCTGCCTTTTTTGTCTTGACTGGAGTTTCAGACCATATGTGGGTTTATCAGACTAGCTAATCCTATCCAACATTGCACCATTAAGTCTTTCTCTAGATCAGGATTTAGTCTGCTTTGAATTACAAGGCCACAGATATGTGGTAAATAAGGCACTAGCGCCAAGGAAAAAAAGCACCAAATTAAGGCACTTGACGAGTTAAATACACCAATTAAGGCAGTATAACAAAAAAATAATGGTAAATCAAACAAAGTAGCACTGCTCAAGAGGAATGTGTGTGGGTGGGAGGAGGGGTTATAGACATAGGCAGCCAGTGATTAAAACAGGAAACACTGATAGTGAAGTGATACAGAGGGGCAATCTACTAAGCTTGTTTTGCAAAGAGCCCCAGAAAGGATGTTAAAAAATCACCTGTATCTAAATTCTGACCTTGAGCGTACAATACAGCTTCTATTAAAGGCCCTGGAGGGCCCAGGTGACCAGCAGCCATTGCCCCTGCAGTGGGAGTTTTCTGGCAGGGGCAGACATAAGAGGCGCTTCCTCACTGAAAAAAGCTGTGAAAATTCACCCTGGGAGGAAAATCTGGTTTTGCAATTAATAGGGAATTGGTAAAGGTGCTTTCACTGAACTCTAATCCTCAAAGGCATGGGCTGTGACTTTCCGCTCACACCATTCTCCCATCCCATGGTCCCTGCACCAAGTGCAATGGCCCCTCCTGAGAGTGCCGCTGCTCACCTTTCACCTAGCATTTTAAACTGGTGTCATGCGCCTTATAACCTACTTTGTACAGCTGCTGCTAAGCTGGGAGTCTCCTAGCTGGAAAAACTACACAAATGGGGCACCACGGGGTTATTTTAACCACCAGCTCTCAGGGAAGGGCAGAGCAGCTCCACAGCAGACTCCCTTTCTTCTCTGGGACTGCAAGTGTCGGATGAGTAATAATTCTTATGCAGCTGCTCTGATACTCCAATGCTGTGCAACGCTTCATGCTCCAGGCAGTCACATGTGGACAGCAACACTTATTAGTGAACCCAGATATTATACATGCAGTTGTGCACAATGTGGCTGTTATACTGTAAGGCCCTAGGGTAGCAAGGGGTTTAAATCTTACACAGTTCAAAGAGTAATATTTAGGTACAGTGGGGCACTCTTCCGTATTTCTCCTCTCTTGTTTGGTGTGGGAAGAAAGTAAAGCCTGGTTTCTTGGTTTAAAATTTGTATGTATGTTTTAAGTGACAGGTAAGGGCACCTCGAGTGTTGAGTAATTTCCCTAATTTATTTAGCTTAAAAAATCAAGAGGAATAACTGCTATGTATTATTACTGTTAATAACTTGCTTTCCATTAAAAGGTCTGATATTGATGATTCACCATCCAACTTATTTGAAAATAAAATCATAAGAATAAAACATCCAGCTAACATTTCTTACCTGTGATCCTAAGCCAGAAGAACTTTCTGTTATTTATGGACTGTTTGGGAAATGCTTCACCCCGCCCCCCACCCCACATGAAAAACTGACACAAATTCAAGTTTTGCTTGTTAGTTTTCTGGACTTCTGATGAAAATCCAAACCCCAATACCTCTCTTTTTTTGAAGTCTTGGTTTCTCGACGAAAAGCTCAACATTTGGCCAATGGAAATCGTTTTGTAAAAGTTGAAAAGCCAATTTCAGTTCAGCATCTTTCAACAGAAATGTTTTGACCAGCTGTAATCTCGAGGTAGATCTAACACCTCCCCAGCCACACACCACCCCGTCTACTAACTGCTGACTGCACTACCAGCTCCTTCAAAGCAGCTAAGTGATCTGAGCTGACCGTACCTTTTCTACATAGGAGAGAGTTGCATTAGTTTCCCCATTGTTAATCATTCAAAAAAAAAAACCCTGAAAAATAGTGCAGGAATCTGATCTGCGTCTTCATTATCTGGATGAAGCATAGCGCAATGGGACAAGGGGTCAGATCTCATGTAAAATCTTAACTCCAAGCTCTGTCACTTTCTACTTTCTTTTTTTTTTTAAACACTGAAAATCTCCACCTTAGTCTATTTTAAAAAATCCTTATTCGACTGCATAAAGCCCATAAAGGATGCCCAATTAAAATGAATGAAAATTGTGTCTAACTCCTCTAGATGACCTTTAAAATCTCAGTCTAACAGCATGTTCAGACCTCTTCCCAGAGTTTTCTTGTCTTGGAATTTCCTTAAGTTTTTGTTTTTAAACCAAGTATTTATAATAATTGATATGTAAAAATTTGCTGTCGATGAGTTTTACTTTCTTAGAGATGTGGTATGAAGACTATGCATGCTATTCAAACACAAGAAAATGTAGTATTCAACTCTAATACACTTCTGGCAGAATCTGTAATCATCTTGAACCTAAATGATTTGCCAGATGGAGCTTAAAACCTCACAAAAGTGTGTAACCTCTTTGAATCTAAACATTGTGGCCTCCAGGGCATACAAAGAGCTGGCATGGCTGTACACAAGAAGCCTTTGGTGAAGTTTATATAGGCCTCCAGAACTTGACTGTGTTAAATGTTCAAATAAAATCTCTAGGGAATAAAGTTACTAATACAAACATCCAGCCTTACCAAAATTAGGCCCAAGTTGTATATCTCATCAAGAAGTCTTGAATAAAATGCATTTGAACTGTTTAGACCAAGTTATTTAAAAGTTATGGCTTCTCCTCTCATATAAAGTAAGTTACAATTTTCTCAGTCCCATGTTGCAAAAAAACCTTGTCTGGTCGCTCTTCCCCACCCCGAAAAGGAAGTTGTTTCACTATCTTTCAAACTGCCTCTCAACGTGTACTAATTTATCTCCATTGCAAAGACCTGTTGATATTTTTAATATTATGAATTAGTTATGTTGAACCATGAACCCAAGGTCGCTGCAAATGCTGCCGAAATCAAGCCTGCATTATTTACACCTTCAGGTGCTTTTATCTATCTGCGCCTGTCAATGTGAGTTTTACTGTGTTCTGCATTTATGCTCTTATATCCAGAGCTCCCTCTGTTCCATCCTGGGAGGAGACTCGTTCTGGGCCTGACCCAAATCCCCTGAGGTTAATGGAATGACTCCTAGTGATTCCAATCAGATCCTCTATGGACTTAATCCTGCACGATACTCCACTCCCCACACTCCCACTGAAGTAAAGAGTGTGGAGGGTATTTACCACCTCCTGCGGGTTGCTGAGCCCATGGCAGTTCTCTCTGCCCCACAGCAGGGGGTCTTCTATCTTAACCTTTAGCCTGTATTGCCTTAGATGGAATGGAGAGTTCTGTCTGTCACAGCCTGTATTGCTGCTGCTTTCATCTTCCTGGGTTTTGTTTTTCGGTGACGGTCGGTTTAGATGATGATATAAAAAGACTAGAACGCTGCACCTGCCGCCCCTCCCAACTTCCTAGGAACCAGGCTTGAGAAACCCCTTGTTTAATCAGTGCCAGAGCAGAGGAATTTACAGCCCACACTGCAATAAGCTCCAAAGCCACAGCCATAAAAATAAAGGCTTTTTATTTGGTTTTTTTACATATACTGTTCCAGAAACAGCTGAGTAACATGCCCCCCCCCAGCATGGGCAGCTCACATGCCTCCCTCTCCTGTAAACATCCAGGTCCAGGCTCCGCCTTCTCTGGGGGGACCCTACCCTCCTAGTTTTAAGGTGTCACCTTTCGGTAGGTAATGTGAAGGTGCGGAGTCATTGCTTGCGTAGTGGTTGCCATGGAGACGGTTTGTTCTAGTTTCCCATCAGAATTGAGCCTAAATTTTCTGGTAATCTAAGAGGGAAATAAACACACATAGCCCTTTTATTTGGTTCTGTTCAGCATTTTTTTTTTAAAAACAGAAGTAAACCAACAGCTGGAGTTACAATAAGTTCTGCTCTTATTTCCTTAGTTGAAAGATACTGGTCCAGCCCTTTTCAGGCCTGACAAACTTTCACAGGCAAAATCTTAAGGGCCCTTTAAATCCTCCTTTCCCTATTTCCCTAAATAGGTTGGTTTGTTACAGGAGCACCTGGAAAAATTGGGAATAATCACATTGCACCCGCCAATAAAGCAGAGAGAAACGTTCTCCCCTAAGAGAAAACAGCTCTTTCAGAGCAATGTCTGCTATTGCACTGCACAGCTGGGTCCTACACTGAGAATACTGTACGCTCAAGGGGATGGCCTGAAGATAGAGTACATATTTTCCTGAAGCACAGCTGACAAAATGTATTAAACAGAGTGGACAAATATGAAAACATGCCAGTCATCAAAAGGAAACAAACATAACAATACATATCGTGTATATCAGAGCTACACACTGTTTAAAAGCATCTTCTGCTGCAGAAAAGCAGCGGCCATTAGGGCTTTGGACATTCTTACCTCATTTCCTGTTTTCTAATTAAAACCATAATTTCAACTTTAACATACCTGTAATAATCTCTGCCACTGATGGAGAACAAATACTCCCATAAAGCAAAGCTAAATTCCATATTTGATTATTAGCAGCAAACCCAATGTACTCTAGAACAAGCTAGCCCTAAATTCTGCAGCATGTTTCCTGAATTCTGTAGAGCCCGCAGTGGCAGACTGGAAATTATGAAGCAGCTTCCTTTAAGTTAAAACGTTAGGCTTTTAATTAAGACAATTAATAATGCACTCAGTACAGGAACCCCCAGGTTAGTTATTTTGACGTGATATTCACACTGGCAGCTTTCAGTATGTCAGAAAACGTGTGTTGACAATGATTACTTGCGCTGAAGATGTCATCGGGGGAAGCTTGAGGTTTGGCCATCTGAAGGGGAAGCAGTTTAACCCAGCTCCTCAAAGGTATTCAGAATCTTAAATTAGAAGCCTAAATACGTTGAGGCTCTGGATTTGGGATCAAATGTGTTATCTTCTGCTAAAATGATCAGCAGTGAAATAGTTAATATTGACACTTCACTCATCTCTTTTGTAGTGGTGTAATACGGGGTAAACCACATCAAGGCGTAGCACATACACAGGGAGTTGACACTGGTGTTGCTACACTACCACAACTATCCCTGATCTAGACAGGTTTTAGACCTGAGCTTTAACCCACGTAGTTGGACCCAGGCATTATGCATTTCTCAGAGCTACTGTTTCAGTCTGTAAGCACACTCAGGAAGATGCACTGTATTGGTTTACATCTTCAAGGTACCATAAAGGCTTCCTTCACGTCAGTGAGCTACACTCGCATAAAACTGGTGTCAGAGAGTGGAGAATCAGGCCCATCATTTTGAATGCGTATATCCTGGTGCGCAACTCTGCAGCAAGAGGTGGAATATATGGAGCTGCAGCTGTGGATTATATGGAGCCTTGCATAGAGTGCTCATATAGCCACACGTATGATTTATAAGTGCACAGGACTTCCCTGAACGATCAGCGTTGCCTGAACGAATCTTGGCATAAACTTCACATGCTCAGAAGTTTCACCCTTTGACTTATTTCAGTGCAGATTTTCTGCACGTCATCCAAGAGATTTGTTTATGTTACTTGGTCCCCTTTGCTCCTTCTCATGTCCCAGAGATTAGCGGAAATGAAGTCTTGGGGCGGATGGAGCCCAGTCTCATAGCGCTGTCCAGTGGTTACATGGAATGGGATTATTTGGCCAAATTTAAAAATTCATTAAATGTGGTGCGTTCAGCTGGAAGGAAGAACTGAAAATGCTAAGGACAGCATTACAGTCAAAAAGTTTCCCAATGGACCCACAATTTTGGACCATACTGTACAAAATACTTTCCAAAAGATATATATCTTAGTGAGATGCTGTTGTCATCTGTATATATTTATACCCAGGGACTCCAAGAATTAGATCAAACTTTCTGTCTTTTCAAAACAAACAGCTGAAAAAGACATTTGTCCTTCTTCTAATGGCTTTATTTACATTATCATCTCAGCGTGCTTCAACATTGGAGACAGCAAACAGAATGGGAACATTTGTTATGACAGAGGCATTGGTTGTGACTGTAGAATTATGGCTGTGTTGAGATTTGTAGTTAAAGCAGGATTTAATCCCGCTATTTCTCTCCTTAAGGACTTAACAATGTCTCCCAATTTAATACAACCACTTGGCTGAGGACAATGGAATTTTCCATAGAGTCAACTATTCAGTCACTTTTGCAGAAGAACTGTTTTTAAAATGATGCCTTGTGTAAATTTGATATTTGGCTCTGATGATCTCACCATTTTTTATCTCCAGCTAGTTAAAGAGGCACAATCCCCCTGAAGCACCAAACTGCACCCACATGCACCCGCTTTCAGAATATCTCAGACACACACCACTTTTCAAAATGCACTCAAGACGTAGAATCACAGGGCTGGTACGGACCTCGGGAGGTCTTCTAGTCCAGTGCCCTGCACTCAAGGCAGGACTAAGTATTAGCCAGACGACCCCTGACAGCTGTTTGTCTAACTTGCTCTTAAAAATCTCTGATTGATGGAGATTCCTCAACCTCCCTTAGCAATTTATTCCATAGTTTAACTACCCTGACAATTAGAAAGGCTTTCCTAATGTCCAACCTAAACCACCTTTGCTGCAATTTAAGCCATTGCTTCTTGTCCTAGCCTCAGAGATTAATGAGAACAATTTTTCTCCCTCCTCCTTGTAACAACCTTCTATGTACTTGAAAAGTGTTATCATACCCCCCCCAGTCTTCTCTTCTCCAGACTAAACAAACCCAATTTTTTCAAACTTCCCTCATAAGTCATATTTTCTAGACCCTTAATCATTTTTGTTGCTCTCCTCTGGAATTTCTCTAATTTGTGCACGTCGTTCCTGAAGTGTGGCGCCCAGAACTGGACACAGTACTCCAGTTGAGGCCCAATTAGCGTGGAGTACAGTGATAGAATTACTTCTTGTGTCCTGCTAATACATCCCAGAATGATGTTTGCTTTTTTTGCAGCAGCGTTACACTATTGATTCACATTTAGCTTGTGATCCATTATGATCCCCAGATCCCTTTCTGCAGTGCTCTTTCCTAAGGAGTCTTTTTCCATTTTCTATGTGTGCACTTGATTGTTCCTTCCTAAGTGGAGTACTTTACATTTTCCTTATTGAATTTCATCTGATTTACTTGAGATCATTTCTCTAGTTTGTCCAGATCATTTTGAATTTGAATCCTATCCTCCAAAGCGCTTGCTAACCCCTCCCATATTGGTATCGTCCACAAACTTTATAAGTGTACTCTCTATGCCATTATCTAAATCACAGATAAAGATACTGAGCAGAATTGGAGCAGAACTGATCCCTGCGAGACCCCACTTGATATGCCCTTCTAGCTTGCTCTGAACCACTGATAACTACTCTCTGTGGTTTTCCAACCAGTTATGCACCCATCTTATAGTAGCTCCATCTAGGTTGTATTTCTCTAGTTTGTTTATGAGGTCATGTGAGACAGTATCAAAAGCCTAACCAAAGTCAAGATATACCACATCTACCGCTTTCCCCCATCCACAAGGCTTGTTACCCGGTCAAAGGAAGCTATCAGGTTTGTTTGATATGATTTGTTCTTGACAGATCCATGCTGACTGGTACTTTAATTTTTAAATTTGTTCTTTCCCTATTTTAGCCTCTGATCGTACCTCATTTTCACTGGCATTCATTAAATTAGATGTCTAATTGCTACTAAACATTTTGGTGAAAACTGAAACAAAAAAGTCCTTTAGCACTTCTGCCATTTCCACATTTTCCATCATTATTCCTGCTCCTCCTCCCCCATTGAGTAATGGGCCTACCCTGTCCTTGGTCTTCCTCTTGCTTCTAAAGTATTTATAGAAAGTTTTCTTGTTACCCTTTATGTCTCTAGCTAGTTTAATCTCATTTTGTGCCTTCGCCTTTCTAATTCTGTCCCTACATACTTGTATTATTTGTTTATAAACAAATAATGATTGCCCTAATTTAACATAAACTGACTTATCTCTAACAAGAAAAGTACAAATCCATCAGAGAATGGAGGCAGCCAAGACCAGAGGGGGCAGCTGCCTCCATAGCAGAGCTATATGTCCCATGTTTCTGACACTGTGGGCTATAATTCCCTCCTGTCCTGCCTAGTCCCTAAGATTAGCAAGGGGCCTGAAGAAGGTGGATTTGAAGGGGGTCAGAATGACAGTGTAAAATTATACACGGTCTCACAGATGCAGAATTTTTCACTGTGCTTCAAAGCAGCTGCTCCTTTCAATAGAATCCTGGTCTGGCAGACCTAAAAAGTCTGCTGACCTGGGAGTGAGCCAATCAGGTTTAAGAAGTGGTAGGGATAATGTGTGCGGGGTAACATACAACATGCATGTTATCAAAGGGATCAGGGGAGCTGTGTTAGGCTGTAGGGCTTGTTGCTGCTGACAAGACAGACTGAGGTTACGGCCAGGAGGAAGGAAGGAAGAATGAAGCCTTCACAAAAACATATTTGTAAAGTTAAGATTGCTCAAATGCATTTCCCATCAACACACTCATTAAAAACCAAGACCTAATGTTCCTACCCACAACCTGCATCTCTCGGCACACACCTCCCCAAGCACGTACACACACGTAATACCCAAACAGCACAGCAACACAACACACCCACTTTCAGTTCCATCAGAGAACTAGTCAGAAAGCACCCCTCCAGTTCCTAACAATCACTCACAATCTGAACTCTGACACCTCCCCTTTTTCTCTGGAGATAATATACTAGACTTCGCACCATTACACGTAGGTCTATAGACAATGTATTGTAATCAGTCTGGGGCTGGGGTTTTGCTTGTACATTTCAGCGTGGTTGTGCGGAAATGGACGTGTGCACTGTAAGTGGTTCTATGGTGGGCTGGAAATGTATCTGTTATGGAGCTATGGAGTGTGTTTGGGCATTTTGAAGTCTGAATGGCATGGCATACAGATTGAGGTTGGATGTGAATGCTGATTTAAGTGGTGATTTCCTTGATTTGTATTGCTTGAGCAACCTTATCAACACAACTGCATTTCCTACCTGGAAACTAATGCCATTTTGGTGGGGAGATTATATAACACACGTTTTACAGGCGGGTATCACGTTGCTTTACAATTAATAATGGTCTGTACTTTGCACTGGAAAACCTCAATGCACTTCAATAAGATCAGGAAGTGTTAGCTCCAATTTATGGAAGCTTAAGCACAGAAAGGCTTACTGACTTGCCAAATTCGTAATTCAGAACAGTGGCACATCAAGGACTAAGGTGCCCCTTTTTGATACTGCTGGCATAGAGGTGTGTCCTGGGATGAATTAATTATGGGAAACATGAAACTACAACTGAAAATTCCTGTTCTCTTCTAATTCAAAACTAAGTTGCTCTGGACCAGGTTAGACCTAGTGAGTAGTTGGCTAGGGGACCATGTGTGATGTGCTTCTCTGCGATAGCAATGGCTAATCTTAATGACTAGTCAGATGTCTAGAAAAAGGAAACTGATTTACCTCAGCAAATACAAATGAACTGTACCATTTCCCGAGAGCCTGACAAGGGCGTATGCCACATTTTATCTTTCTACACACACTGTATATTGTATAATTGCACAATGAAAGACTGCAATGTAAAGAACAACATAAGATGCGAGAACTTTAATTAAAAATTTCCTGACTTTTGTGTTTAAACCCTTAAACTTCCTTTTACATTAACAATGTTTTTGAAAGGGATTATTTTGTTTCAGTGTTTCTGACTCATTTTAAGGTGTCAAGCAATCACTTCTATATTCGGCAGCATTGTTAATGTATTGTAGGTCTCGTTATATTTGGGGGTTTTTTAAAGCTCCAACTGTGAGAATCATGTTATTACCTGAAATCTCAGCTTTTTTATTTTTATAGTAGGTTTCGGTAACCCGCAGATTGTGGTGAGAGCTTGCAAATGTAAATCCTAAACACTTCACAATACTTCACTAGAAGACACACAAAAAGAATACAAAAGGTATGGTTTGTAAATCTCATTTCAGGGCCCTGACTCATGATTTTTGAACATCAGAAGTTGCCAATACTGATTACGCTTCGAGTTTAACGATCCACAGACCATTCTGATTCCATTAGCCAAATCCTAAAATATAAGAAGAAATCCTCCACTGACAGGAATGAACTTAATGACCTCATTCCTTAGGTCTTTTCCAGCACTGATTTGTGTAGTTCTGCAACTGCACATTTCAATCAAGGCAGACTAGTGAGTCCGTGCATTTGCAGGGTGTGCTATTTCCTGGTATTAATGCTTTGTGTGCTAGGAAGCTCTTCTCAGTGAGCGGAGTGCTCAGTTATGCCTTTAAGAGGCTGCTGGCCTGTGATGAGCCACACAGCCCACCAAGAATTCCCAGGGGCATCGCCCCTCATGGTGCACTAGTCTCCTGGAGTTCCCAGGAATGCAGTCATTGCTGTGCACTCGCTCCTCTGTCATGGTCCTTTATGGATTGCTGCAGCTCTGGCTGGCTCTTGTGCGAGAGGCACAGGAAGGGAAGCTCTCTGGGCCCTCCCCCCTCAGCACAGGGTCCAGCTGCTATCTGGCTCCAAGGCATTATCTGGCAGGAAAGGCTAATTTCGGGAGAGTTGAGATTAGTTTTAAAAGCTTAGGGGAGACGTAGAATCTTGTCTGCACTGAGGAATGGAATTCCAAACTGCAGACTGCAGGGGTCTGTCTGGCTTTGTTCTCCCTCAGGCGAGATCAAAGGATTGGACCATGCACACAGGGAGTAAAGCTGGCCAAAGCAAAATGAAAAGTTACTGCCAATCTTGTACTGCACTGGGAGAAAATTAAAAGGCACTATGCTTTTCGTCTGAGTAAGCGTTCTGGTAAATTTCACAGCAACAGGGGGGAAGAGGAGGGAATAATTCCAATAGAACCAGATGGGCTCCTAGAGTTCACCGGTTGCAGGTGGGTTTATACTCAGTGTGGCTTAGCTGGGCCTCCACTGCCGCTACCAATGCAACCGTGGCTACACGGAGAACCACACCCTAGCTCGGAGTGCAGCCATAGCCTTAGTTAGCCGTTCATCTCAGAATTACATAGTCCAAGGTAATCTTTGTTACCATCATTAACAAATCAATTATTTTCCTTCTTTTGAATTTATGTGCAGCTTTCATCGCTTGTCACTCACGTTAGCCTCTGTTCCAAAAGGGAGGTAGCTAGCAAAATGCAAATCTTTTCCTTCTGGGAAGAGAGAGTGTGCCTGATTTTATATACATATGTGGAAGGAAGTTGCTTATATATCTGAGGATCTCTTATTTCCCCAAGTTTAAGATCTCCCGACTTTAAAGCCCCACAACCACCTATACTCATTTTAGCTGATGAAGACTGGACAGAACTATTATTGTAGGCAGTCAATGGTATCCCCAAAATTAGAGGGAGATGTCACTGTTCTGCAGTACAAAGCACTGACTCCTTAAAAATCAGAACTTGTTGCCTCAAAAGCAGTTGCAGCCATTGCTGACCCAGGGGCAAAAAACCAGAAGCAACCACAAATGGACCCTGAATCTATCCTACCTACATATGCCTTTTCATTTTTCCGCATAGCAGTTCTACCGATTCCCATTTCCCCATCTCTCCCTTGTGCTTACCCTATATACAAAATTATCTTTTCTGCACAGCTGCCCTGGGATGTCTGCTTCCTCCCTCCTTCATCACATATTTTCAGGAAGAAATGACACAGATCCCGCAAGAACATGGGACATATTACAAGGACACAGCTCCTTTAAATCTGTAAGAAGCTGCTTTTCTTCTCTGTGATTACAATGAAAAATGCTAGGTCTTTTGTCTTTCTGTTACTAATGGAATGCATTTGCTCTGCTGAGATCCTCTAACTCCAACGGGAACAAAGGATTCTCTGATTGAGAAAAAACGAGAGTCCTGTAGCACTTTAAAGACTAACAAATTTTATTTCTGCAGGCATGAGCTTTCGTGGGCTGTAACCCACTTAGTCAGATGCAATGACGAAGTGGGTTACAGCCCACGAAAGCTCACGCCTTCAGAAATAAAATGTATTCGTCTTTAAAGTGCTACAGGACTCTCGTTGTTTTTACTATATACAGACTAACAGGGCTACCCCTCTGATTGAGAAAGAATTACTTTGAACATGGTCAATTCTGCCACTGCCCCAACCTAAGTTAAATGGAATCCTGGGTCTAAGTCATATTTTGTGTGTAATTGACCTGCCGATGGGACCTTTGAAGAATGGACTCAGCTGACAGGGGAAAAGAGCAGGAAAAACGAGTCCAGGGGAAAGGGCTGCTTAAAAATGAAAACATTTCTCCCAGTTTTTCTCAGCTGCTTGTCTGATCTCATGGTAACTCCAGAGAGTGAATAACTCTGAAATCTAGTGTGTAAGGAAGGTTTTATAAAATAATGTTGGTTAGAAAGGAGTGTATTAAGCTGTCATGGAGTAAGAGGGAAGGACCTCTCCTGGATCAGTAACCGATTAAAAGATAGGAAACAAAGGGTAGGAATAAATGGTCAGTTTTCAGAATAGAGAGAAGTAAATGGTGTCCACCAGGGGTCTGTACTGGCACCAGCGCTATTCAACATAATTCATAAATAAGCTGGAAAAAGGGGTAAACAGTGAAGTGGCAAATTTGCAGATGATACGAAACTACTCAAGATGGTTAAATCCAAAGCAGACTAAAGAGTTACAAAGGGATTTTACAAAACTGGGTGACTGGGCAATAAAATGGCAGAGGAAATTCAATGTTGATAAATGCATAGTAATATCCATTAGAAAAAATAATCCCAACTATACATATACAACGATAGGATCTAAATTAGCTGTTACCACTCAAGAAAGATCTTGGAGTCATTGTGGATAGTTCTCTGAAAACATTCACTCAATGTGCAGCGGCAGTCAAAAAAGCTAACAGAATGTTAGGAATCATTAGGAAAGGGATAGATAATCAGACAGAAAATATCATATTGCCTCTTTATAAATCCATGGTATGCCCACATCTTGAACACTGCCAAGATCTGGTCACCCCATCTCAAAAAAGATATATTGGAAATGGAAAAGCTATAGAAAAGGGCAACAAAAATGATTATGGGTATGGAAAGCTTCCACATGAGGACAGAGTGAGACTTTTCAGCTTGGAAAAGAGATGACTAAAGGGGAATATGATAGAGGTCTATATAATTATGAATGGTGTGGAGAAAGTGACTAAGGAAGTATTATTTACCCCTTCATATAACACACAAACCAGAGTCACCCAATGCAATTAATAAGCAGCAGCTTTAAAACAAACATAAGGAAGTACTTCTTCATACACACACAGTCAACCTGTGGCACTCCTTGCCAGAGGATGTTTTGAAAACCAAGATTACAATGGGGTTGAAAAAAGAACTAGATAAGTTAATGGAAGACAGATTCATCAATGGCTATTAGCCAGATGGGTAGGAATTGCTGTTTTCCAGAAGCTGGGAATGGGCGACAGGATGGATCGCTTGATAATTACCTGTTCTGTTCATTCCCTCTGAAGCACCTAGCCTTGGCCACTGTTAGAAGAAAGGTACTGGGCTAGATGGACCACTGATCTGACCCAGTATGGCCACTCTGATGTTCTCATGTTCTTAAGGTTCCTCTCTCCTTCATGATCCCAACTGAACAGGTTGGCCACCTGGCTGGTTTTGTGACTGAGTTAGTCTTTCTTTAGTTCGACATTAAAACCAGTTAAAGCAAAGCTGAAGTCATCCTTTCAAAAATATCATTAATATGTATGCAAATAAAAATGAAAGGTTCTCTATGGGTGGATTTGATGCTTTTAGAAAGAGCTGGAGGCCACAGCCTAAGAAAACACCCCCAAGATTTCTGGAAAAAATAACCATTCCCCTGTCCAGCAAACGCCTTGTACCAAGCTGCTGTTTTATGGACTGAAGATAGGATACCCTCCCATGGGTCCTACATCCCCAAAATGAGTCTGGTTAACTGTTCTCTAGCGTGGAACCCGCCAAGTCACAGAAGGATGAGAGAAGATGCCACGACTGCTGAGACTTAAAACTGGCAGGTGAAACGGAGCAATATTCACGCCCTCTCCCCGGTGTGACTAAGCATTCATCACACTGGAGAGGTCTTAATTATATCTCAGCAAAAGCACTGTAATGGAGGGGTTTCATCCTATTAAAAAACCAGTCTGTTTATGAACAAGTACATTCAGTAAAGCCCATCGTATGTTCTTATTGTGTTTATTAGATTAGAGGCTCTTTCAGGTCGGGACTGTTTGTCTTTTTGTTCTGGGTTCATACAGTGCCTAGTGCAAAGGAGTTCTGGTCCATGACCAGGGTCCTAGGTGCTACCACAATACAAATCATTCATCATAATAGCTGAGTGTGGGAAGAAGGAAACAGAGTGAATACTTGGTTACTCCTTTCAACTGTAGGTTTTTTTCTTAAACTTTGTTTGATTCAAAAGGTGATGTGGGTCCCTGACGGAGACAAAGAGCCATCGCATATCAGGGAAGCAAGGGGAGCTCACTGCTTCTCCAAAATGAGCGAGCAAACGTGGAGTTAAAGGAAATGAGCATAGGGAGGAGGAAGTACACATGACGGGCTCTATCTCTGGCAGCAGCAGGTACTGTACGTGGCAGAGGTGAAGGCTGGTTCCCCCCATACAAAGAGCACACCTGGCAGTGGGTTGTGGGGAGGTGTATGACAGGAGGCAATTATTTCATGTGGGGTTATTTGTTACATCTGCTGGTGTTAGGGGCAGTACATGGTGGGGAGGGGCATTAGCAGGCCCCCCCCCCAATAATCTTGGTCTTGGAAGTGTGAGTGGGCTATTCGAAGACTCCCTCCTTGCTTCCCATTATCTTGTGTCTAGGATATGTCTACACAACAGTAGCACAGCTTTGGCACTGCATCAGTGCTGCTGCAGAGGTGCGTCCTACGTCACTGGAAGGGGATTTTCGTTGGTGTAGGTAATCCATTTCTTGGAGAGGCAGTAACTAAATTGATGGACCTAATTACATGGCATAGGGCATGGAATTTTCATGGCCCTGTGCGATGTATGTATCTAACTGATGTAGACCAGGCCTTGGGGATAGGAGAGTGGCCCAGAAGCAGTGTTCCTTGCCCCCCTCCCTCCCAATCTGTGTACATGAGCTCCATTCATGTGCATCACCTTGTTTTATGACTCTCGTACCATAGCAAGGAAGAGGTTGTCAAGCTGCTTTACAAACACAGTCACACCCAGAGTAAAGCAGATCTTCGGCATTCTAGGCTCAGTAGGTTGGGTTCCGTACATCAATTTCTCTCGAGCACGCGTGCAGGGGGGGTTCTAATGAGCAGTTATCATTGTGCTGTTTAATACAGTATAAGGCAACGGTGGATATTTAAAATCGTTGGCTTAGTAGTGCTGTTTTCCAGGAACAGGAGTGTCAAGATTTTGTGCGTAGGTTTTAATTAACAGCCTTAAAAAAGTAAAAATACTTAGAAATCAATCTCTTCTCCAGCCAGGAGAAGAAGGAAAGGAGAATATAAACAATGGGGCTTTCTTTCAGCTTTAGCCCTAGCTCTTTGACTCAGTTCAGGAATCACTTTAGAATCTCAGCTGTTGAAAAGGTGTTTAGCTTTTAAAAAACCTGTAAATATCATTCCCCTCCCCTAGTTGGTGTGACTCCCAGATATAAAATGTTCATTGGTGGCCCAGAGAGACTATTGACTTGCTGATGTCCTATGGAAAGTTTGAGTTATTCTCATTTGACATAATTCCCTTGATGGTTCGTGCAAATGAGAAATACAAACTGCAAAGAACCAATCTTTGCTATTTTTGGCTTCTTCAGCTGCCTATTTCCCACCTGATGTCACAATGCAATCATGTTTGACCTCGCAATTAGCTACTGTCAAAAGGGTTTTGATGTCAAAGTATACAGATTTCAGATGAGAAAGAAATGGCAGCAGTAGGTGAACTAAGATCCTACAGAAGGTTCTACTAATCAACAGCAGCAGGAAAAAAATAATGATGTATCTGCAGCACTGTCATTAAACAGAACATTTTTCAGGAGTGAGAACTGGACAACCTTTAGAACTGTGGAGCCATTGAAGTGCTGACGACAGTTTGCTGTATGTCTCCTTTTCAACACTGTTACTACAGTGCTCATCACCCCCGAGTAACTGACCATGTTAGTGGAGATTAAAATGCTGAAGGTGATTCACTCTACATTAGTGATGCTTCCAAGCATGAAGCAGCATTGTCAATTGGGTGAATGCCCTCACCAAAATGAATCACAGACTTGGGCCTGCTGGACTCTCTGTAATGGTGACTGTGATAGGGCAGACAGGCCCCCCACTGGCAATGAGAGAGTTAATAAGAGTCTGTAGCCCCAATTGGCCCCACCCTACTATACCTGGAGCAGGTGTCAGGGATGAAGAGGGGAGCTAAAAGGAGAAGATCTAGGTCAGTTTGGGACAGACTAGAAAGGAGTATAGAGCTCTTCTCCTCCTGATGTGAGAGAAGCCTGGCTGCTGCCTAGAGACTGGGCTAGCTTGGCAGTCAGATGACCTTCCTTCTACCAGGGATAACCAGACCCTGAGGGACCAGCTGAACTACTGACCCTTTGTAAATAAGCCCTGAATGGAAGGATAGGGTTTTGCCAAAGGTTCATTGGATTCATTCAACCTGTTTTGAGCTGTGGTTTCTTTTTTTGTGACTTCTTTTGGACCTTAACACCTTGCAAGGGGTAGGACTGAGGTGTGCTTTGTCTGGAAGGCCAAAGCGCAGCTACATTGAATCTTGGAAGAGCCAGTAACCTACCAGCGGAGACCCATAGCTGGGTGAGTTGTGCCCTGATAGGCCCTAAAGGGGTGCTACAGAGACAAACCTGGTCCCAATGACCCTGCAGTGCTTTTTATCCCTTGTATCTTGCTAGGAAAATGCCATTCTCTAATGCAGATCTAATAATAGTTATACATGCCTTAGTCAGCTTTATAGCAATGAGCTTTACTTAGGTCTGCTCCTGTAAGAGCTGTAGCAGCTGGTACAGAATTTAGTGGCCAGCCTCTTGAGTGGAATGAACACAATGCTCACAACCTGTCTTTCCCCGGGACTCCTGTTTGTTTCCAAGTGCATGCCAAAGTGTTGGTGATCACTTTAAAATTCTGAATGGTCTGGGAGGCAGCTCTTGCCTTATACCCCAACATGTCAGTAACAGCCTCTCAGCTGATCTTAACTTCCGGAGCTTGGGACTGAGTTCTTGTGAACCACCTGGAGTTTGCTCTTAGTAAAGGGCCCTCACTTCTGGAATTTCTACCCCTTGGCATTCTGCCAGAGCCAGAGTTGCACAACTTCAGGGAATGATGTGAGATTATATATAATTTTATTTAGCTCTATGCCAATTTCCCCCTTCTCCTGAAAATATGGCTGCCAATATTTCAGACAGCACCATTGTTTCTAAGTAGTTCTACCCAGTTTATTTTAACATTTTAAAGAGCTCTGGTTCCATGATAAGAGCTCTATAAATCATTAAGAATAAATAAATCTGATAAATAGAGAAGGTGTTAGCATCTCTTTAAGAAAATCTGCACCAGTGTGAAAATTCTTAAGAACAGCCATAGTGGGTCAGACCAATGGTTCTCTAGCCCAGTATCCTGTCTTCTGACAGTGGCTAATGCAAGATGTTTCAGAGGGATTGAACATAACGGCAATTATTGAGTGATCACTTGTCGTCCACTCCCAGCTTCTAGAAGTCAGAGGTCTAGGGACTCCTAGAGCATGGGGCTGCAGCCCTGACCAACTTGGCTATTAGCCACTGATGGACCTGTCCACTATGAACTTTTATCTAATTCTTTTTTGAACCCAGTTATACTTTTGGCCTTCACAACATCCCTGGCAACAAGTTCCATGGGTTGACTGTGCATTGTGTGAAGAAATACTTCCTTATGTATGTTTTAAAACTGCTGCTTATTAATTGCATTGGGTGACTCTGGTTCGCGTGTTATATGAAGGGATAAATGATACTTCCTTATTCACTTTCTCCACACCATTCATAATTCTACAGTCCTCTATCGTATTCCCCCTTAACCATCTCTTTTCTAAGATGAACAGTTCCAGTCATTTAATCTCATGTGGAAGCTGTTCTATATCCATAATCACTTTTGTTGCCTATCTCTGTAAATTTTCCAATTTTAATCTCTTTTGAGATGTGGCAACCAAAACTGCATGCAATATTCAAGATATGGGCATACCATGGATTTATATAGTGGCATTATATTTTCTGTCTTACCTTTCCCTTTCCTAATGGTTCTCTGTTTGCATTTTTGACTGGCGCTGCACATTGAGCGGATGTTTTCAGAGAACTATCCACAATAACTACAAGATCTTTCTTGTGTTAACAGCTAATTTAGACGTCATCATTGTACATGTATAGTTGGGATTATGTATTCCAATGGGCATTACTTCGCGTTTATCACCATTGAATTTCATCTGCCATTTTCTTGTCCATTTTGTAAGATCACTTTGTAACTTTTTGTCATCTCCTTTGAACATCACTATCGTAGTTTTTATTGCCTGCAAACTTTGCCACCTCACTGTTTACCCTTTTTCCAGATCATTTATGAATATGTTGAACAGCACTGGTCCCAGCACAAATGATTGTGGGGATCTTGCTGTTTACTTCTCTCCACTGACCACTTATTTCCACCCTATATTTCCTATCTTTGAACCAGCTACTGATCAAGGAAAGGATCTTCCTTCCATGGCTCCTTACTGTGCTTAATAGCTTTTTTGTTTGGGATCTTGTCAAAGGCTTTCTGAAAATCCAAGTACACTGGATCACTTGTCCACATGTTTGTTGACCCCCCTCAAAGAATTCTAGTGGATTGGTGAAGCATCATTTCCCTTTACAAAAAGCATGTTGACTCTTCCCCAACAATCACATTCATCTATGTGTCCGATAATTATGTTCTTTGCTATAGTTTCAACCACCTTGCCTAACTTCAGTGCCAGGCTTACAGGTCTGTAATTGCCAGGATCACTGCTAGAGACTTTTTTAAAATTTGCATCACATTCGCTATCCTCCAGTCATTTGGTACACAGGTTGATTTAAGTGATGTTACATGCCACACTTAGTAGTTCTTCAGTTTCATATTGGAGTTCCATTAGAACTCTTGGGTGATACCTTCTGACCCTGAGGACTTATTACTGTTTAATTTATCAACTTGTTCCAAAACCTCCTCAATTGACACCCCAATCTGAGACCTCAGATTTGTCATCTCAAAAGAGAAGCTTAGGTGTGGAAATCTCCCCCTCATCCTTGCAGTGAAGACCAATGTACAGGATTCATTTAGCTTCTCCTCACTGGCTTTGTCTTCCTTTATTGCTCCTTTAGCACCTTGATCATCCAGTGGCCCCACTGATTGTTTGGCAGGCTTCCTGCTTCTGATGTACTTAAGAAACATTTTGGCTGTTAGTTTTTATGTCTTTTGCTAGTTGCTCTTCATATTCTCTTTTTGGCCTGCCTAATTATACTTTTACACTTGACTTGCTAGAGTTTATTCTACTTTCTATCTTCCTCAGTAGGCACGTTCAAGCTTAAAAGGCTGTCTTGTTGCCTCTTTTACTGTGTTGGTTAGCCTTGATGGCTTTTTTGGTCCTCTTATTTATTTATTTTTATTTGCAGTATACATATAGTTTGATCCTCTAATTATGGTGTTTTTACAAAGTTTCCATGAAGCTTGAAGGTATTTTACTCTTGTGACTGTTCCTTTTAACTTCCATTTAACTAGCATCATTTTTGTCTATTTCACCTATTTGACATTAAATGCTAGTGTGGTGGGTTTCTTTGGTATTTTCCCCCCCTGCGAGGATGTCAAATATAATTATATTATAGTTGCTATTACTGAGCAGTCCTGCTATATTCACCTCTTTGGCCGGCTCTTGTGTGCTACTTAGGACTAAATCAAGAATTGCCTCTCCCTTTGTGGATTCCAAGACTACCTGATCCATGAAACAGTCATTAATGGTGTGTAGAAATTTTAACTCTGCATCCCATCCTGAGTAACACACTCCTAATCAATATGGGGATAGCCATTATCCCCCATTATTGCTGGGTGTTTTGTTCATTTTGTTTGTAGCTTCTCTAATTTCTCTGGGCACTTCACAACCCTAGTCACTATCCTGGTCAACTGGCTGGTAGTATATTCCTACAGCTATACTCTTATTATTCAAACATGGACTTTCTATCCATAGAGATTCTATGGTACAGTTTGAGAAATTTAAGATTTTTACTATAGTTGTTGTCTCTGCTTTCTTTCATATATAGTACAGTTCCCCAAACAGCACGACTTATTCTGTCATTTCTATATATTTTGTACCCTGGTATTAACATGTCCCATTGATTATCGTTGTTCCAAGTTTCTGTGACACTTATTCTGTTTTCATTTGATACCAGGCACTTAAGTTCACTCATCTTAGTAGTTAGACTTCTTGCATTTGTATACAAGCACTTACAAAATTTGACAATGTTTAGTTGCCTGCCTTCATGTCATGTATGATTGAATGGGACTCCTTCATTTAACTGTTTCTCTTCAGCTCCTACCTGTACTTATCAACTTCTATCCTCTGCTCTTTACTAGGCTATAGAATGTCCTCTAAATAAATCCATGGCTAAGGGATGTCTGTCTGAACTGTGTGCTCCTCTGTACCTTTTAGCTTTCCCCCAGCCCTTAGTTTTAAAAACTCCTTTTTAATTTTTACATGATAGCTAGGGCCAGTCTTTCAGACACTTGACTCCATTTTTGCAGGCCCAAACAATTATGGGTACTATTTTGTACATACGTGTCAGACCACACATATTTAAGACCCAGACTGTGTCTGCACAAATTTGGGCCTGCAGTTCTTTTGCATTTGCAATCTCTATTGCTGCACTAACAGGAGCTCTGTTAGTTTTGATTTGATCCTGAAAGTCCAGAATCAAATAGCACTGTTGGCTGGAGCTAGAAGAGGTCAGTGAATGTTATCAATACTTTTTTTTTTTTTTTTTTTCCTCTAGCTCCAGCCAATCTCAAACATTTTAGATACGGAAGCAATTCAACTTTAATATTGAAAAGTTCCAGAGGGGTAGCCGTGTTAGTCTGTATGCAGCAAAAACAATGATGCAACTGATGAGGTGGGCTGCAGCCCACGAAAGCTTATGCCCAGAGAAATGTGTTAGTCTTTAAGGTGTTACAGGATTCTCATTGTTTTAACTTTGATATTGGTACTTTTTTTTTGGACAGTTTTTTCAGTTTGCTTCTTGCTGTTACTCTACAACAGCGACTTCACAAATAGCAGCTAGGTCTCCTGCTGTGCCTTCAGTACACCAACTCCAGTAGTGTAAGCTTCTTCACAGCAGTGTCCTATTAACTCCAGCTCGAGGGCTCTGGCAGTGAGTTCTCTCACAGCACAGCCCAACTCGTAGCACCATATCTCCTGCTGTCTGAACTTCCTAACACAGCAGGGCCATCTAGTATTCTGGCAGTTCTAAGCCTCTTGTAGTAGTGCCTGGTCTATGACAGATAAGATTACAGTGGTTTAGTGGTTTGAGTTTTGTTTTCCAGTTCGCTTCTGCTCCACTGTTGTGTTTTAGCTATATCTTCTCTGCACTGATATACCAGCGATCCACACCAGGTTAGCCAAGCTTGGGTATGAGCAGCAATAAAAAAACAACAACAACAAAAAAACTAATTCTAGGTCAACTCAGCTCTTACAAATTCCATGGCAGATACACTGACTATCATGCATTTATCTTGGTGTTTCTTACATAAGACCTTAAAAACAGACTGTCAGCTCTGTATGGAGCTTGAAAATTTCAGGGCAGTTCTTTTCAGAACAGGGATATGTCCCAGTGGCAGAAGTTCCTCTGCCTTACTGATGTGCTATGTAGGCAACCCAAATGCCAGCCACTGTTACAAAAGAGTCTGTGCTTCACTGGCATTGCATGTAATCAATAACTTAGCATTTCTATAGCCTCTTCTTTCCAAGTATCTCAACACACTTCAAAGATCAGCTGGATTAGGCCTTACAGCACCCTTCAGGCTAGTTTAGGCTCTTTGAAATATGTTCTCTCTTATTCCCAAACATACGGGGCCTGATTCTCATTTACGCCAAGGCCCCTTTACACTGCCTGAGCAATAGAAAGGTGTAAAAGGTGCCCTAGTGTAAATGAGAATCAGGCCTATGAAAGTATCCTGGAGAGATGTTTAGGGATAACATCCCTCCTAAAAGCATGAGGGAAAAAATAAATACCCTCTGGAGACACAGAGGAAATGAGAGAGGAATGACTGCAGTATTTCTGAGACCATCCTGGGGAGGGGAATGTTTAGTGGGTGTTTGTTTGTGGGGTGTGGGTGTGGGTTTTTTTTTTGTTTTGTTTTTTTTCAAATATGGGATTTTATTCAATTAATCTCCTCAAGTGGCAGTGCCTGGGGCGATGCTGTGCTGTGCAGGTATTCATCGTGGCGAACTGTGTGCTTGTGTCAAAGGCCCGGGCACTCACCTGCTCCACATAGGGCTTCTTGGCAAAGGAAATCCTGGCTATAGAGTGAGAAGCTATAGACAGCTCCTGTCCATTCACTTCCCCTTCCTCCACCTCCACCAGACCTGTGGCGAGAAGAGTTATAATTAACATCACTATACCTGCAGCCACCTATGTTGGTCTGCATAACTATACACATCTCTCCCTATTGGCATCTATCAGTGCAAACGGTCTCGTTAACAAAGTGGCAAACCTAGTGCTCCCAGCCCACATCATAGGCCAAGCATTACTTGCATGAAAGTGCAGCTCAGTATGGAGCTAGCCGAGCGCTAAAGCGAAGACTGTGAAGTAGATTTAGATGCAATTTGAGACGTTGATTGGATTTTAAAGTTTTCAGTTTTAATAATTGGGTGATATTTTCACCCCAGCGCTGTCCCCTTTAAATAATGAAAAAGCGATGAAGTGATGTAAAGGGCCCGAAGGCCCTGGTTCTGGCTGGGGCAGGAGTCCCCTGGCATAGGATCAGAGGACAGTCATGACTCTGCCCTCCAGCGACTCCCTTCCCAAGCCCTGGCATAAGGAGGTGTGCCATGAGTGGGGCTGGGGATAGGATGGGCATGTCAGGAGTGGACACACAACAGCAGATATTCTGGGGAAGTGACTGACTAATTTAGGATTGTCTAAAGTATGCTAGGGGCACGTGAGCAGCCAGCTATAATGCAAAGGAGGCTTAAAACCACTGTGGGCTCTGAGTTCCGATAGGCACCCCCCGTGGGGGACCCCTGAAATGGTGTTAACATAGGTAAGAACTTGTTAAAAAGAAACATGACCTGCCAATGTCTCTAAGAAGTCACCTGGCAATTAGCCAAATAATGGGACAGCTGTAACAGGAAAAGTTGCATCCTCAATCCAGGGAATTGTGAACTGGGGTGTGCGCCTGCCCACACTCACGGTGGGATCTACAGTTTCCAGAAAACTTGTGTGTCAGATAGGGAGTGGTGGGAAGGCAGAGCACTATTTTTGTGGTTCTCTTCCCACAAAGAGGAGAGATGGATTTTCAGTTTTGTTAGTCATCCTTTTGTTTGTTTATAAAACTGTACTTGGAAACCGGAAGGTATTTTTGGGGAGCTTCAGCTCATCCAGCTCTTTGCTCTAGTCAAAGAGATGACCCCGCTTAGCCCTGCACAAGACTAGTGTCCTGTTTAGCATCCTCTGACACTTGGAGAACGCTGGGAAGCCTAGTTCTTTCCCAAAGCACTATATGGGTCACTGGGAACTCCTCCCTCACAACAGGTTTCACGGTGCAGGTTTCATTCGTACCAGAGGTGGAAGTACTGTGTCCTGGTGCCAGATGATCAGTTAAAACAGAGGGTATAAAAACTTCACCCAGATCCAATAATGCTCTTCAGCATGGACATAGAAGGCTTTTTCCCCCCTCTCCCAGGGCTTCCAAATTTAAAACAATCGTACAAACCGGTAGCGTACCTGTGTTCTGTGCACTGATGAAGGCCACCTTGTTAGTGTCAGGTTTGAGGCGGATGAAGCCACATTCTCTGTGCATTGGCTTCCTGGTGTCTGGATGGAAAGCATTAAACCTGTTGGGAAATCAGGATGCTAAAACTACCCTATTTCCACTATGGAAGAGTAGCAGAAATGCAAGGTGTTCAGCCCAGTTTCATCATCGAGAGAATGATACTTCATTGAACAGTATTGTCACCAGCCGTATGTACATTAAGAGAAGAGGAATAGAAAAAATATCTCCACTCGATGCATAGATACACCTGAGCTCAGCACAGCAGTAAAGCAGCATTTCAGCACTGGAAGATCTAAACCTGTATAAGATATCACATGTTATGCCTAGCTAACATTCACAGATATACTTTGTTTTTTACGCTCATGTTGGAATCTACCACAGCTCATCTGTCCAAATACAACGAATGGCAGGCTGAGAGGGAACCTGGGGAATTTTGCCTTTTCCTTGATTTGGGGCTTTTGTAGTCCTGCTTGCTGTTAAATATCTGATCTTATACCATGTATCTTCCAGTCTGCAAGGCTGGCTGGCTGGCTGCCTCCTCCATATATCAGTCTGCAAGAGGCATTAAGAGAGCAGCTTTCCACAAAGCACAAATACACCAAGTTGGAGACATGTGTAGTCATCAGCCCCCACAGTTCTGTATTCTGGTCAGCCCTTCTTTGGGTCTCGTGTGTAACAATAAATTGCCGTAGTGCAGCTGCACTCCTGGGTCTGCCTGCACTATTGAATATTAATTAAAGACTGTCAGACTAGCATACTTTTCCCACTTCTTTCTTATTTCCCATGGCACTGGATGGCATTTCCAACCCCTCATTTGTATAAATGAAAGGGGAGGGGAAGCTTTCTCTGAGTGGGTGTTAATTCCACTCCAGTAATTCCCTAATCTGGCAGTGATCTATAGACACACCTCACTAGTATTCCTCCCCCATAAATCTGACATGCACATTTACCAGAGCCCTATGGAATCCCTGCACTGGGTCAGAGACACCTGACTCCCTCTCAAAACTAGACTATATCTGGGGCTTGCAGCATGCTCCATTTCATCAGCTGAAGTCCAAACTTTAACAGCATAAGCACAAAACATACCCTTGAACCCTCAGCATAGTTACACCCTAGGGACTGCCACAAGGTAGACTGCCAACCATTACTAATCACAAAAACACTCCACACTAAATACTCAAAGAACACGTTTCACCTGTGTCATAAGGTATAATAAGCATGCAAGAATGTCTCATAATAGACATACAGCATGGGGTGTCCAAGAAACAGACCATCAGCATATTTTACACATGATCGAACTACTCTTAGTGTAATTAAAAATAAGGAATTGCGTGCACAGCTAGACATACAATCAAGGAAAGATTTATGTGTTTGCAGTTGCACTCTGATCAACAAATCTCCTGTATTTATGAACATGTTATCTCTCCTCTTTGGCCTTATCTAGACACAGCCCTACTGCTTTAACCATAGCAGTATAGTGAAAAAGTGTAACCCTCCCTAGTTAGAGTGAAGTTATACTGGTATGAATGTGCTTCTACCCATACAGCTTATTGCTGTATGGGAAGGGGAAGAAAGCTATACAGGTGTGACACCAGTTTAACTGCATTCACACATCAGTAGAATCATATCAGTAAAAAAAACAAAACCCTTGCCCCAATCAACATATTATACTAGTACAAAAACTGCATATAGTCTAGGCACGTGTGTGTCTTCTACACTAAGCTAACAGCTTGTAATTATTCCTTGTTCTTGCAATCAAAGCAATGACCTTTGTAATCCACCCCCAAAACCGAACAGCAGGCTCAACGCTATTTTTACTAACATGTATACTAAAATATCTGTTCCTCCAAATCTTCTCTCTATTTCTTGCACACAATTTCTTAAGCCTAAACATCCAAAATGACTAAATAGACTAAATAATTAGCTCTTTGCCCTATATGCCCTATTAAACACTTCCTTTAATCACTCTCCTTGTTTTCATTGCCTACTATGACAAGATAGATCTAGCAGCCTCTTCATAGCTGCTTGTCTGAGGACACATGGACTGTCTGTTTAAATCTATAGCAGAAAGAGCCTGGGTCTCTAGGCACAAGCTCTACAGTGAAGCAGAGTGAGAAGCTCTAGGGATAATCCTATTAGAGTGCCTAGTTCAGCATTAAAAATATTGTCTGTCTCATGCCTTAGGCCAATGTAAATTTATGTGTGCGTGGGTACAGACAGACAGACACCAGGTTTAAGTGTCTAGAAAGTTAAAAACTCACTGATATTCAAAATATAATTATTCTTTGTACCACTTTGAAATAAATCCCTCTCATGGACCCACTCTATCTCCCAACCTCCAAAGTCCTCTCTGCTGCTTGGCTCTCAAAACTTTGCATTTTGTGGACCACATGGATGTGCTCTATTAACCACTTGAGGCCTTTGAACAACCGGTCACTAGCATATGCACACTTAAAATTAGAGAGTCACACGCAGGCCTGCCCACTTATTTCTGCACTCCCGTTTAGGTGTGCAATAATTTGTGACCGTTTAAGTGAACAGAAGTGCAGCTGAATGTTTAATCAAGAACAGCAGTTGCCAGATTTGTGTCACCTAAGCACATGTTGCAACGGACCTGTGTTTGCTCAGCACCTCTGAAAAATCAGGCCACCCAGTCAGATCCCATCCCATCCTCTCATTTGATGGGTCAGTAAGTTTTATTATACCATTTTTTTTTAATGTGCAGCAAGTAAACCTGTTGGGGTTTATGCACACTCAATCCAAATGCTATTCCCATGACAAACTAAGTTATAGACTTACGAAAAGTTCAGCATAGGCTGCCCCACGTGAGAGATGTGCACCTCTTCCAGGTACTGAAAGGGCTTCATCGTAGGGAAGTCACCATCTCCTGGTGGGTCGGACAGCCAGGTGCCCAGCATCCAGGAGAGAGGTTCAATCACAGGGTTTAGCTGGGGGGTCTCTGTTGAGAAGGAGGAAAAATCAGGTACTTTTGACTCAGAGATCTGCTTACGAGTTCTCTGTCAGTTGTGTCGAGTGGGGTAGAGTTGTTATGGAAAAGCATCTTGCAGGTGTCAGGATATGTCGTCATTGCTTCTTGGTAAATTAGTGGCACGTTCAAATGGAGATGGGAACAAAGGACGAGTTGGGGAGAACAAGTCTGACTTGAAATCTGCCTCTCCGTCTTGCAGTTAATACAACATGTGACTGCACGGCCAACCTTAGGCTCCCCACCGCCACGCTGATAAAGAATAGGTGTACGCTTAAGGGAAAACTGTGAAACTTCAGGGCCTAAAGTTAGGCACTGTAAACATATTTAGATACCTTCACTACATGGCCTCATTTTCAGAAGTGCTGAGCATCTGCAGCGCCTTCTGGTTTAGTAGGAGATGTGATTGTTCAGCATCTCAGAAAACAATCAGACCAACATGAGGTGCTCAGCTTCGGTCATCCAGTTTCTGAAGTTTGGCATTAGTCTCTAGTGACGGTCAGGAAGTAGGATGCCAAGCTATTAAGGACTCTTCTGGAGTCCTTCATAAGAAAGAACAGTCAGGGGCAGCCTTTCCAGCCACAGAATCTCATGCCACAATGTAGCTATGAATGATAAATGAAAGGAGACGGGGATTTAAAGGACAAAAAAGGTGCAGGATTACCTGCACATTGTATAGCTATATTCGGCAAGAGTGTGTGAAACTGTGGTACCCTTACACCCTTGCCAAAGAAGTTCCAGCCTTGATACAAAACATGGGGCTGCAAACCAACCTATTTATAACACCTACAAAGGTTATATTTCCATTTAAAAGAGCACAGGGATGGCAAGCATGAAACACAGACGACTACTGTTTTCATCAATCCAATATCTACCTGTTCAACACTGCCTCACCTGGGCATCCTCAAGGAGGCCACTGACACCCTCCCCACTGGCTGGATGCCTTGTAGAAAAATTGACCAGGAAACTCACTGTCAGACCCACCTCACAGACATTTTCAGTGTTCCAAGCCAAACCAGAAAATATAATAATGCATGTCTGCATGAGGCGTGCCAAAGATAAAATCAGGGCCAACTTCTGGATGTTCAGGAGGCCAATCAAAATTTGGGCACAAACTGTTGGAAGGGGCTAATGAGCCCATAATTTTCCTCCCCTCTGCTGGAAACTCTCAATGGGTTGTTTCCCCACTGCTAGACAGGAATAAGAATTAGTCCAGAAGTTGCTTTGCTTATGCTTAAGGCCAGGACTAGGTAAAAAAACAATTAAGAGACTATGGTGTGCATAGGTTAAAGCTGAAATGGAACAGAAAACTGTTCTATGATGGAAATAGTTCTATTCCATTGTTACATTTATAGGGAACCTTTGTTTTGTGAAACAACGATGCCTTCTTTAATGAGTCACTCTTAGAGGAACAGCTTTGGTCAACAAGAGTTATGCACTTTTTATTATGTAATGTGATTTGAATAGGCTGTGCACTGTTTAAAAAAAACAAAAAACGACCCCAAAACTCCTCCTCCCCGTCCCGCTTCTCCCACCACAAGAAATCAATTGAGAAGCACGGCCACCATTTCAGACCCAGGTGAATAGCAAAGCATTTCTGTACTGATTATGTGGGTAAGAAAAGGGATATCTCACCCCATTGCATCAGGAAAAACCAACACAAATGTAACCCGGCATGCCCATTGCACAGTCTAGGGTGGTGACATTAAGGACTGTGAAGCCAGAGAAGCAAATTAAGCTCCCACACACCAGCTAATAGATCCCACACGCTCAGTCCAATGGGAGAGGAGTTTACACATCTAGTGCCATCATCTTCTTGCAACCAGCAGGAATGTGATGCAAGTTTGGCTAAGATGGAATATAGATAAATTATAAAGAAAACTGATGGCCTAAAAGGATGATGTCATAGGTGAAAACTTGCTAGACAAGTGTGAAATTCACTGTCTCAACCCCAAATTGCTTGGTAAAAGTAGTGGAAAAGGGAGGAGAGAGAGACCATGTTTAGAGGGACAGACTTAAAGGGAATGAGAACTTTCCCCATCAGAAGATTTTAATTTGTCACTTGTGGGGTCTCTCTCCCCAAGTGTAGCACGAGTTGACAAACAGTGGCGGCTTACATGTAAAAGTAATGCCATTAATTACATTTCATTCTTCTGAAACACAGGAGATAGAATAACAAGATAAATGCATCAGATCCCAGTTGGGTTGATGGGACTTCTATAGAACTATAGCAACAGTTTGCAAAGACTGTCGTATCGGTTTGCACCCTTCACAGCACTGCCGGGGAGGGGTTCTCAAACGTGGGGCAGCAACAAGTGTTTATATTTCACATTTTTCGGTACTGACTTTTTACTTATATAGGGAATAACATCTGCAGGGCCTCCACATTATTTGCCATGTTGTAAAGGGGGCTTTACACAATCAGGTTTTTTTGAGCCTGGATACTATGGTGATGAGGCGCTATAGAAACCCTAAGATAAAAGCCCTCCACAGCAGGAGAGCTTGCTAAGAAAGATCTTTTCTTTTCTACCTTCTCCCTGAGTGTGCAAATGAGTGAGTCAAGAGTGCTGATATCCTGCCAAATCGATCATTGCCTCCCCCTTGCTGAAAGTGCATACTGCATTACAATCCCTCCTCCTTGCTGTGTGCTCGCTTTGCACTTTAAAACATGAAAAGGCCCAGTTTATGTGAACAGCAAAGCTTCCGGAGCAATGGCATCTGGTGTGCAGCGTAGGCTTTTGCTCCCCTCTAGTGGATCAAGTGATATTGCAGTAATTCAAAGTCCTCTCTTCTTTGCAACAGATCAAAGCAGGCAGTGAATTTTTGGCTTTGCCTATGTGAAAAAAGTTTAGATACCTACTTTCTGAAACTGAAAAACATGAACCTAGAATACACATTGAGCTGCACTGCTATGCAGAGGGGCTTGTGACTGTACAAGTTTAAGTTCTTTCTCTGACTCCCCACCATTTTTAAATCAAGAGGCAGACTGACCCTGATGGATAGAAGAAATAGCTTCAGAGAGGAGTCAGGCACAAGGAGTAATTTTATTGTTCCTAATGACCATTACTTTAAACATCTGTATGTCTGGGAAGAGTATGTAACTTTCCTGGGCTAGTGTCACCAACCTCTGCAGAGGTTGATTTATTTTTTCAGTTGTGTCTCTAGTCCTTTAAGGTTGTGAAGACAACCTTCCAGATGTAAACCGAGTACTAATCGATGCAGTCATGTCTTCCTAGTCTGCAGACAGACATCTTTAATTGTCTTTGCCCCACCTGGGGAAAACACCGAGTAACAGGGTGATAACTGCTACTATTCAGAGGCTATGGGAGGGGAAGAGCAATGGACATCTAGCTTTCTGAGAAAAGAGAGCCCCAAATGAACACACACACACACCCCCACTTGTAGCCAGGAGGGAGTGGAGGAGTAGCAGATATTTCATGTACCTTTGAAGCAATCCACAGTTCCTAAGGAGGGAGTGGAGGTGGTGGGAGAAGCAAAGAACACTCTTTGCTCCCGAAAAGTTGAAGGGTTTGGGGGATTCGAGTTTATTGGGCACCTACTATCACACAGAGGATTTGAAAGACAAAGCCCCTGAGTGGGATCCAGGGATAGCAATTAAGAATCTCAGCACACAAGCCTTTCCCAGCAGCTGGGGCACAGGTTTATTTCTCACCTGGATGTTGCCTCTGAGTGATGATACCCTCACATCTTTTGCATCGTTTTTTGGCAAGTAAGCTGAGTCCTCTGATCTCTGGGAAACATTAAGCCCTTGTGCGTGAGTGGATGGAGGTGAATGAACTGAGCTGAGTAAGGCGGTAAGGAAAGAAACAGGTTGATGGAAGGAATCAGAAATGAGATGTATGATTTTAAAAGAGAGAGACTGAGAAACGGAGAGGGGGAAGAAATGGAAGAAGGAAGCAGCAGAAAATAAGAGGCAACAGCAGAGAACACAACACAGGGAAGAGATAACATGGTGGAGAGAGAAAATAAGAAGAGTTAGCAGACTGAAAACAAAGGAGAAAGGGAAACCATGGTTTATGTCAGGAAGGAAAGGAAAGTGGAGTGAAAGCAGGATGAAAAAGGGTAGAAGAGGAGCAAGAGAGATGCAGTAAGTAGCATTTTTAAAAAATGAGTAAGATAAAAGGTTGGTTGAGAACACAATAGAATTAAATACAAGTGTTTTATTTTTCACTCTTGAGCTGGTAGATGTTGAGAAATTCTTCAACCTTGCTAACAGCTCTAGCTTGCATTATTTGGTGACAATACTGATTTTAAAAGCCTGGGAGTGTAATGGAGCTGAAATAAAGTATTTTGTTAGAATGGGAATGATTATTTATGACTAAACTGGCTTATGCTGGTTTTCTTACCAGCTGATATGTACTGCACTTTCTATAGCAAGTGAAATACGCAAGAGGGAGGCTACCTGCCTCATGGATGATTAGGGTGAGTGGAGCTAGCTGACTGTTGTGGCAGAATATACAGTGGTGTTTACTCTAGTGTACTGGGTTGTTTAGTTTTAAATATCAGTGTAATCCTTGTGTGGAGGAATCACTCTAGAGAGGTGATGAATATTTTCCTTATTATGGAGCTAAGCATCAAGCAGGACTTTTGCAAACATTCTACCAGCTTCATTCCTTAAAGTTGCCTCTTAGTTTTGGGAATATGACTTTAGTTTAAGGACCTTGTTACATAGGAGAGAACTGCTAACATTCTGAACATCAGACATGAAACACTGGGATAAAATCCACCCAATTGTACAGTGTGTGTGATCATGTGAGGCTGCAGAAACTTTTCAACTCACTGTCCTCTCCCATTTCTTAACCATGACATGCATACTGGAGGTGAATAGGCCAGAAAAAGCCAGGAGAAGGTAAAATGCTCAGTCGTCTAGCCCTACTTACCCCAACTAGTCAGGGTAATTAACCATTGGAATTTACCAAAGGTCATGATGGATTCTCCATCGCTGGCAATTTTTAAATCAAGATGGATGTTTCTTCTAAAAGACCTGCTCTAGGAATTACTTTGAGAAATGCTGTGACCTGTGTCACACAGGAGGTCAGACTAGATTAGCACAATGGTCCCTTCTGAACTTGGAATACATGAAAACCATGTCCACTGAAAAATTTAAAGGTGCGTGCATGCATGCAGGTGGCAAACTGACCCATACTGCTCTACCAAGAGAATACAGCCTACATTTGGAGATATCATTCTCTGTTGAAATGACAAGGGAATACATGGTCACTGTTAGCTTAGCTACTATTGTCTTTCTCCATACTGATCCCTCATTGTAGGTATACTTTTTCTCACAACAGCCTTTTTCCCCTTGCATATTTTCATCTTCCCCCAGTGTTAATGCCTCTCTTTCCACACACGCTGCCACTGCTTCTTCCTCTCCCTACACATTGTCCCAGCATCCCCTAACCCACTCCTCAAACCACCCCCACAAGGTCATCTCTCATGCATGCAGTCTCCATTGCCTAACTCCAGTGATCCTAGCCTGAGTGTTCACCAGATATGCAATTTCTGCTCTTTCCTACTTTGTGGAGTGATGATTAGGACCACAACACTTCTAACACATTCACCAAATCCAATTCTTATTGACGGACAGGCCATGCCAAGATCTCCTGATTTCCATTTCCCCTCCAAAATAAACAAACAAGGTGCTTTACCATCTGACCTCACCTCACCATTCCAAATTCAGACAAGCTGTCCCCTGATCTTTCCCATTCAAAGCCAGTTTATGATGTCAAATTCCCACCTACACCAGAAACAAGCTTAATAGTGATTGACTGCTTTTGCTTTGCAATAGGAGCCAGTGCAGTCCCTCAACCACCAGACCCATACAGAGGCAGAGATACAATCCCCATCCTTCTGGCTGGTTTCCACTACTCTGTGACTAGCCATTCCCCCTTTGTTTTACAGAACTCCTTCCCCCTTTTTAAACATTCACACGATTTGTATTTTGTTCTGAATAATGATCACATAACCAGGGTCCAGTGTGTCCTACAGCATGCCATGTGAAAATTCTGCAATAATACACACTGACTTCTCCAGCCTGCTAGTACTAATTCTCTGGCAGCACAGAATAGAGAGAAAAGGTTAACATTACCTACTGTGGAACTCCCCAACATCCTAAGGAAACTGTGTATTTATAAGTAATATAAGGCAAGCTCTCTTTCAGGTCTTCCTTAGTTAACATTTTAATTGCTTTCTAGTACAAGCTGCAGAAGAACTCAGAGGTTTAGCTGCAAGCTTACTTTTCCTCCACTGTATGATATAGCACTATTCTTATTGTAATTCATACTTTATAGTTCATTATGACAAAGTGTGTGATCGCACTAAGAGAAAGGGGAGAAACAATACAAACAGGGACAAAAAGGGATGTTTTCTCTTCCTTTCCCCATTTCTTTTTAATCTGGGTTGGCGTGGCAAAATGGCAACTCTTTTTCTCTCCCAAACCCAGAAGAGTGATTTCCTGGGTGGAATTCTCTCTGATCTGGTGGCTAACACAGCACTAGAGTCATTTCCAATCAAATACTATAGTGATAGAGGCTATATAAAAACCTAGGGTAGGGGTTGGCAACCTGTGGCATGCGCAATGGTTTTGAGTGGCACTCACTGCTCCCCCCTTCCATCCCCGCCCCTCTCCCATGTGGGCCCAGCAGTGCCCTGGCAGCGCTGTGCAGCAGCCGCTACCCCCTCCTGGCCCTGCCCCTCTCCCACGTGATATCATGTGGGCACAGTGCTGGGAGAAGAGTGGGACCAGGAGGGGGAAGTGGTCACCGTGTGGATGCTGCTTGGGGCCGGGAGCAGCTCCTGGCCAGGGTGCTGGGCCCACCTCAGCATGCGGAGGGGGAAGAGGGAAGGACATGGGTAGGTCTATACTGCTGGGGCTGTGTCGGGCTCCATGGATCGATGCAGGGGGATCAACTGAGCGGGCAGTGGAGACCTGCACAATCAATCCTGGAAGTGCTCTCTGGCCAATGCAGTAAACCACCCTCCCCAACCCCCTAAAAAGAGAAATGCTGCATTGACCAGACAGCGTTTCCTGGAGATGCCGTGGTAAGAGAATTTTAGTAAATCTCCCATCGGTGCTGCTTGCAGCGTAGACCAGGTCCTAGATAGTTTAGATAGGGGAAGGAGGACGGGATTACTCAGCTGATATCTGTGTTTGTGTGTGTATTTTAAATCTTTAGCAATTCAAACCCACCAACTGTGAATAAAATTAACCAATGTAAACACATTTTTATCACTGATACACCTATCCTCTTTCTCCTGTCCCTCTTAATGTCTGTCACACCCACTTGTTCTATTTATCTTAGGGCTGGGCTACACAGGTAAATTGACCAAGGTAACTATTGCAGATTAGCTCCCTCTGTGGATGCTCTATTCTAGATTAATTAGCGTGCTTCCAAAGTGGACAAATTATTCAGAAATAAAAATCACTTTTATTCCAGAACAGAATGTCCACAGGGGGAGTTATTCCAGAATTGCTACCTCATTTCAGGATAGTGATGTTGGTCAACTTCTCTGTGTAGTCAAGCCCTTGAGTACTTGTATGGACCCCATCACCATATATCTGAGCACCTTGCAATCTTTAATGTATTTATCCTCACAGCACTCTTTTCAGGTAAAGAGTACTATCATCCCCATCTACAGCTGGCGACGCTTTGTATAGTGACAGAAGGAGCTTTCTGGTGCTGTAGTTAATCCACCTCCCTGAGCAGCAGTAACTAGGTTGACAGAAGAATTTTTCCATTGTCTTAGCTGCATCTACACTGGGGATTAGGTTGGCATAGCTATGGCATTCAGGGATTCCTAACCTTTAAGTGCGGACCAAGCCTGAGTGACTTGCCCAAGGTCACACAGGAAGTCTGTGGCAGTGTAGAGACTTGAACCTGGGCATCCCACAACCCTGACTAATGCCCTCCTCTCTGCTCCTTCCTTTCCACTTTGTGAAATTAGACTGTGAACTCCTTAGGGCTGGGACCTCACTTGCAATGTCTCTACAGAGCATTTAATTTAGTACAATGGGTCCCAATCCTGATTGAAACCTTAGTTGCTACAACATTATTACGTTTATTTGTACTGCAGTAGTACCTAGGAGCCCCAGGCATGGTCCTATTGTGCTGAGCGCTGTACAACCACATACAAAAGAAAGTACCTGGCTCACAGATCTCAATCTAGGTAATTCTGCTGCAGTGAGTGCAGTAAGAAACTACATGTGATTTTTAATTCAAATTTTAAAATGGTGTGCCCAAATAAAACCATCAGTATCTCCATTACTTGCATACTTCCGGCTGCAATTCCAAAATGTGGTTTACGTATTTGCTCTGCAAGCGTAGTGAAATTGACAAGTAAGCCGGACCAGGCAGGCTGCCCGCTCCCAGCTGTGAGTCGGGACCTGGCAAGCCACAAGCCCAGCTCCCGACTGCAAGCCGGAACCAGGCAAGCTGTGGGCAGCTGCCGCCTGGCTGTGAGCCCAGGGCACAGGAGGCTGCCATCTGTTGCCCAGCTACAAAGCCAGGATGTGGGAGGCTGCAGCCCAGCTGCGAGTCAGGGTGGGCTGTGAGCCTGGAAGCGTGGGGGGCTGCAGCTAGCTGGCTGTGGCCAGGGAGCAGAGGAGTCCCCACACGGCTGCCCCGGCTCCGGGCTGGGATGGCGGCGGGGGGTGGGAGGGAGCCCAAAGGGTCTCTCATTTCCCCCAGCACAGCCCCTTAGATCAGTGGAAGTGATCCTGATGAGGACACACTCCACCGACCCAAGGACAGAGTGTGCTCGTCGGCCACTGCTGTAATTATGGGGGTGGCTGAAAGTCGACATAAACATGTCGACTTATTTTTCTAGTGTAGACAAGGCCTTAGAGGTTTTAGACTAGAGGGTCAGGCAGATTCATACAGCCAGGAGGTCAGTGATTACAACCCATTGATAGTGAATGGGTCTGTCTGCCCAAACAAAGCAGCAGCAGCTTGACCAGGACGTTCTTCTACATAGGTCCTTGTGGGTGCTTTGTCTCTGGCATTCGGAGACGTCACACTTGGGGTACGAAACAAGGAACTGTGGAACAACATTGTAACTTGAGTCCAGGCGCCTGCAGAGATGAGAGACGTGGGCTGCAGACTGACTGCACCAGAAGGATCTGGGCTCTGCTAGGAGAATATAAACGGGTTCTGTTCTGTTCCTGTCACTGAAGAGGAAAGCCAATCTAATGTAGCTTGTAGTGAAGTGTAAGGTTCGATGAGACTAAATGTGCATGCAGGCTGGCAGCTGTTTTAAAAATTCCTTCACTGCTAATGCTTTGTTCCAACTGCTACATAAAAGGGTTTGTTTTCAAAAGAGATGAAGTGCAGGTGTCCAAAATCCAGTTGGCCCGGCGGGATGATAACAGTTGGTGTACATGAGGCAGAACTTTGGTTTAAGAATGGGAGAATCATGAGATTCCACCCTGAAACAAGTCAACACCCGACAGGCTCCACTCAAAAAGAGAGCAGCGGTGCAGCTAGCCCCATAACCGCGACAAATGGAGTTAGAGATCGATGGGTCATTACAAAGTCAACACTGAGAAAACTGATCAAATTCACTGTCTTAATCCATACCCCTCCTAAACATTTCCTGAACTGTCCTCCTACAGGTATAGACTGTCTCAACACCAATACACAGTGTGAGGGATTTTCAAATCATTTCAGTTCCCTACATGTTAAGGCAAGAAGGGTCCATTATGATCATCTGGTCTGACCTGCTGCATAACACAGGCTATAGAATTTCACCCAGTAATTCCTGCATCAAGCTCATAACTTCTGGCTGAGCTAGAGGACATACTTTAGCAAAAGACAGCACAGTGAAAAGAAGGGTAGTTTATTTGCCTGATACCCCTTCCACCCAACTCCTAACACATTAAAGAAGCAAAGATCACACAAACAGATATGGCTCACAAGATCACAAACCAGTGATGTCAGATATGACTAACTCCTGACATTGCCAGGTCGGAGAGAGACACTAATTTTCAGCTC
This sequence comes from Mesoclemmys tuberculata, assembly GCA_007922155.1. NCBI lineage: Eukaryota > Metazoa > Chordata > Testudines > Chelidae > Mesoclemmys > Mesoclemmys tuberculata. The sequence goes on along the minus strand of ML675649.1, from coordinate 46,517,775 downwards.
ATTTTAGCACCAGGGTGGAGCTCTGCCTTCTGTTTTTTAAATTAAATTTATTTTATTTTTTTAAATTCATTTAGTGCTGAGGACAGGTTTTGCCAGACAGATTCATACTGTGACCCTCCCTTTGCCTACAGAACGGGTATCGCAGAGGAATCAGCAGGGCAACTTCTCCCATCCCAGCCTACCCCAGCAATGTGTTACAGCCCTGATCTGGATGGAGCACCACTTAAAAGAATGAAGGTATTCAGCCCCCAGTATCATTCAACCCTTGGCCTCTGACACACACCAATACTGGAATGGATTTTGCTGACTGGTTTAGTAAAGCTAACCTGGTCTGGATTGAGAACACCAGCTCAATTCACACAGACCACTGAAAAGGTGTCAGATTCAATTAGCACACAAAAATAAAAGCCCCACTGTTTATGGCCTATTATCAATCTCAAGAGCCATCCAATTCACCCAAAACTGTTTTCATTCAAATACAAGAACTATTCTGAACACTAAGGTGGGTATGGTTTACTAAGACTTCTAAAACAAACCTAATTTGGGAGAAGTCTAAATGTTATGCCGATTCTTAGCTTCAGAGGTGGATCAATTCTTCAGTGTTTTTGTTTTCATAGAACAGCCTTCACAAAAGCAGATACTAAATTCAAAAGGGGTTCCACGGAAGTAAAAACCTTTGAACGTTTGCATTTTAACTGTCTAATAAATGATATTAACTGCATTTAATCATACCTGTGTTTGCTGCACTGCTGGCCATATTCTCCAGGGTTATTTTTTTAGACTGCTCACATTACCTCACTAATCTCTCCTCGGTCACCAGGAAATGCTTTGCACTTGGTTGATAAGATAGTTATATAGGAAATGATCTCATGCTTAGGTGAGAATGTTTATCCTATCCCAATGTCTGCTGGGAGCTGTAGTTTAATTTAAAACAGGCTCTTCCAAAAGGAACTGAACTGATACACAGCAGTGGCACGTTTAGCGTGACCTACCCTTTCCGGACTGCTTTCTAAATCTAATCAAAGGGGACGAGGTGTGGTAAGATTTCATAGTTAAGAGAAGCCTTCAAGCAGGACAAGAGGAGTTGGCACTATTTGTTTCTAATAGGAGTGGTTTGTTAATAACCTTCTCCTCCTCTCCTGACCATCCACTAGCTTTTCAGCATAGTTTTGAACCTTATTTCTTCCCCATAACATCTTTACTCTCCCTTGGGAAATGAATTTTGGGCCCAGCTGCCTTTTTCTAGGACCCTGGCTCCTACTGAATGATTTACTGCATCGCACTGGCATGCTCTGGGCTCTGAGGAAGCCCAGACTCCAATACATGTCAGAATACATAACAATTCAATAGGGAGGCTCCATACTGGGGCCTGGAACAGTTGCAGATGGGCCAAAGGTTCATGTTGGTGTCAGCAATTTGAGGGGTGTGGCAGAGTGCCAGGAGCAGGGAATAGGGGAGGTCAGCCAGCTGGCTTACTGTGACTGGAACCAAGGTATAAAATAATTAGCATAATCAACTTGCAAAGACAATCTGCCTAGTCACCTTACATTACCCACTCATAGGCTGTACGTTTCAAAAAGCAAGATGCAAGTTTGGCTGTATATTTTCACAGGCAAATATACCACATTCTGGCTGAGATGCAAACTGATAAAACTGCAGTGGTAAGGGAAACATGCCTTTAAGTTCAGGCAAAACAAAGCAAAGTTTCAGCCTTAACTGCTTGTTTCCCAAGCTGTCATTCTTGGCCTTTCATATGAATATGTAGCTAATACTGCATCACTGTATTTAGACTATTTTTAATGAAAAAACCCAACAGGTCTATTGTTCACTCAACAGAGTCCCAGTTAGTGTTCTGTCAACTAAACATATATAGCAACAGACAATAATATCGTTTGCAGTGGTGCTGTAGCTGTGTCGGTCCCAGGATAGACAGACAAGGTGGGTGAGGTAATATCTTCTACTGTACAACTTCTGGGGGTGGAAGAGACAAGCTTTTGAGCTCCATAGAGCCCTTCTTCCGGTCTGCACACGTCTTCGTGTGCACACAGACCTGAAGATGAGCTCTGTGCAGCTCAAAAGCTTGTCTTTTCCACCCCCAGAAGGTGTATAATAAAATATTACCTCACCCAGCTTCTCTCTCCCAATAGTCTTATTTAATTGATAAATTATGAAGTCTCCTTTATGTGATTCTCAGGAAACAGACAGAGCTCTTGATTTAGCTTTGGGCATCAATCAGGCCTTAGCGCTCACACAGCATACAAACTGCCCAACTGTGCAGTCAATTGCAGTTTTATTAGCGGTTTTTGGAGACTATATAAACAAGACAGAAGTGTGAGCAGGTGGTATATGCCAGAAGAATGCTGAGATTAAAATAAACTCTTTTTAAAGATTTATGGAAACCACTTAAAACTTTACCAGTGTAAACTTTACCATTTGCATTAAACAATTCATAATCACTTAGAATTTGTTTATCCACATAGTACTCTCTCTGTCTTGGACAAAAATATTAGATCTGGCAATTTGCACAAAAAGATTTGCTTCCTGTCCTCCCATATACAGCACATGTATTTGTGGTGCTTACTAAAGTAGGGCAAAGCATCTTTCAAAGGACCAATTTTATAAGAAGCTCATTTGCAAGAGTTCCAATAAATGTGAACATATTAAAAATATTGAGACAAATTATGTAAACCAAAAAAATTTGTCTAGTAGTTCAGATTAAGGAATTCTTTTATGTTGACACACACAGCATATAAAAATATATACTAACGGTATCAATCATAAGGCTACTGCAGGGTTTTAGTGACATGAACTACTATTTAGGCTTCAATTTTGTGGTTTATAGTAGTGTTGGAAATTCTGGATGAAGTTACAACCATTTTGAACAGCTTCACTTCTACTAATTAGTCCTGCAGGGACAAACAAACAAAAAACCCAAACCTTAACATCACTTCAGTGATTTTTTCCCCCCACATACATTAAAATGTGGGATTTTTCCATGGGAAAGACCTGTTAAAATTGGGACCTTCTCATGGAAAAATAAGCTTGGACAGCCACTCAAAATATAAGCAAATAGTTTATTTTCTCTTAGTTGAGCATGGAGATAAGAATTGCCACAATGGATCAGAGCAATAGTCCATCTACACCAATAGTATCCTATCGTTGACATTGTTAGTACTAGATGCATCAGAGGAAGAGGTAAGAAACACCACAATGGAATACCCATAAGAAAAGTTTTTCTTCTGAACGCTGTCAGTTGAGGGATGGCTTACGCTCTGAAGAATAAGGATTTATATTCTTTGTTATGTATCCTTTGTAACATAACTCTGGATGTTCTCTGTATATTTATTTAAAGGTCAAGAGGTCTATTCCTTCTTTGAATCCTATTAAATTCTTGGCCTAAATATCATCTTGTGGCAATGAGTTTCACAGGTTAATTATGCATTATGTAAAAGTTTATCAGCTTTAAATTTGTCACCCAATTTCATTAAATATCTCCTTGTTCTTGTATAATGAAAAAGAATACATAGAAAAGCCTGATTTACCTTCTTCATAGCATTCATTATTTTTTAACTCTTATAACTCTCCTTATTCATCTCCTCTAAACAATCCTAACCTTCTCACTCTCTTCTCATACAAAAGTCACTCCATCACTTTGACTACCTGTCTCTGGCTCCTGCAATTTCTGTTATAGCTTTCTGGAGATGAGGTGACCAGAGCTAAATACAGCATTCCAGGTGAAAGCATGTCATCAATTTATGTAATGGCATTATAGTATTTTGAGAATTGTCTTATCCTATACTTTCTATACCCTACGAATTCCTTGCAATGTAAGTATTAAGAGGCAAGAACTAAACTATTTCTTAAATCAAGATAAAAGACTAGTGGGGGCTTCTCAAACACCTAGGATCTCTGACAGTCCATTTGCAGATTCTCAAATTGTGAAAACATGGTTCAAAGAGCATCAAATAAGATGATGCTGAGAGGCTCAGCTTCATTTAATGCAGCTCACTGCACTCCGTACAACCAGGCACTGCACAATGTGTACCTAATGAATTGCTATTGACAGTAGCTTCTAAGTCACACACAAGGTCTGACACCAGAGAAAAGGTTCCTTACAGAGGCGTGCAACCTGACCCAAACCTGACAGGACTCCGCTATAAGTGTCAGCTTTGCATTGGGATATGAAAAGAATTCAACTCTATCGGGCTTAGGTCAGATTCTGACTTATGGGAGTGTTAAGCTGGCACCAGGCTGGTGGGAGAGACAGAAGGATCCCGGTCCCTACAACCCAGGAGAGGTTGTGACAGCAGGCTGGAGAAATTAGCGTCCGAGGCATGCTGAGACATCTGCATGGGAAGAGGCCTTCGTCATCCCAGAAAGGAAGCCATAGCTGTGCCAGGATGCAGAGAGGATGGTTGGAGCATTCCGTGCCCCCATTCTGCACTGCTTTGCAGGTCAGGGTAGGACACCTGCACACACACCGCAACATGGCAGGAGAAGGGCAATGCTGACTTGGCTGGCCTCATATGTGGGCTAGCTGGTTGGGTAGGCTCAATGCCTGCCTCCAGGAAGCCCCATGGGCAAAGGTGCTGGGGATGTTCAGCACCTGGTGGCCGAGATCCCTGAAGGGGCATTTCTAGGACTGGCCACCCCAGTCCTGCAGAAGGAAGCTCTGGTGGAATGAGACATGTTACATAGTGTCTGCATCCAGGAGTGCCACTGCCAAAGCCTCCCACAGGATAAGTGGAGTGTGGGGTTGGGGTGAGGGATCCAGGGCTCCCAGGCCCAGAATCCAACATAACAGGGATAGGAAGCTGCAGGCTGGGTGAGGACAGCACTGTGAAGAAGACACTTGCAATCCTACCCAAACACAAGAGGACCCACCTAACTACAAGTGTCAGATTCAGGGCAGATATGAAACAACTTAACGAGCTAGGATTGGGTGTGAATTTGCTGTGATCTAGTCCAGTTTGGGTTGGGTTTTAAAATTAGACCACAGCAGACCTCTGTTTCCTTAAACTTCACAAATACTCACTTATGGCCTTTGTGATCAGTTTCATGTTGACATTGAACTAGTTAAAAATGACTGGGGAAGGGAAAGTAGAGGCTAATTGGAGTACTTTCTATTTAAAAGCAAGGCAGAACACATTACCGTAGATCAGACATGACCTTAAAGTCTTACAAAAGAGGTGCACTTGAACTAGACAGCCTTACGTTAGTCAAAGGAATGAATTCTGCCCCAATTATAAAAGGTACTGACCACAGTCCTGGGACAGCAGACTGTTCAAGTATGGGAAATTCATCTTTGCTAGTTCATCTAGCTTCTCCTTCAGCTTCTTGACTTGGCTGTCAGAGCGGTTGATTCTCTGCCTCAGCAGCTTCAGCTCTCCATTCTTTTTCTCCACCTGCTCCCGTAGGCAGCACACTTCACTTTTGCTTTGCCTAGAGGAGAAACAGTATGAATGGAGGGAGTCAATGAGCTTGCAAGCTCCTGAGGCCGAAATGATGACCTCATTGATTGACATGGGGTTGGCGTCCGTGTCTCCCTTCTGACCTACCACAGCCTCTGTTGCTGGCTGAGGAGTAAGGTCTGCAGGGGATGCTGACAAACTTTGGGAAGGTTTCTGAGGGGTGGCAGTAAGTGATGAATTAGGGGAGCTTTCTGCTAAGCTCTTATTGTGCCCCATGATATTGCTACTGCAGCTTGGTTCCACATCTCTCTTTGGCCTCTTCTTCTCAAGTTGCTCTTTTGGGAAAGATGGCTTCTCTCGGGTGTGCTTGGAGGAAAAGCTGTAAGAGTGGAGGGAGCCAATAAATTTGCAAGCCCCAGATACTGGCGGTGTGAAGTCATCAATTGATACACCACTTCTATCTGTTATCCAACTGTCAGTATGGACAGTGGGTTCAGAACTATCACCCACAGATGGTCTTTCTGGCTTTCTCTGGAGTCCTGTCTTTGTGAGTAAATTGTCAGATAACATCCTTCTCAGAGGCCCTTCCAACTGCCCACAGACATTCTCTCCTTGCTCAGACATTGAGCCAATTTCAGTTTGCAGAGTCACTTGGTCCATCTCTTTAGTCCCTTGCATTACCATAAAGTTTTTGTCAGAAAATGAGGTTCTCTGAACTACCTTACAGCCTCCTTCCCTTGGTTGATCTCCATCCCTCACAGATATTTGGCTTGCTATTTTAATTCTACTTTTGACATAATCCTGGTTGTTGACTTTCTTCTCTGTGAGCTGGAAGATGGTTGGCACAGCTGTTGGCTTGAGTAGCCGATGCTGATCTTCCAGCCGTTTGGAGAAACTATCTTTGGTGAAATGCTCGCTGCAGAGAAAGGAATACTTAGTGGGAGTCCAGTTGTCCCTTTGAACTGCTTTTAACCACTGGATCAGACGTTTTGAGTCCTTTAGAGGGAATCTGCAAACAAGAAGCATAAAAGGATTTTAAAAATGGATATTTCTATAATCAAAGATGCTCAATGTCAGTGGGCAATAAGTTTAGGAAACCAAAATTATCTAGAAAACAGTACTTGTTATGCCTGGTTGATGATTGATTTATTGAAAGTTTCAGTGGAATGCTAAACATTCATTTCCTTGACTGGCAATGAAATTCCCCAAAGAGGACATAACCAGTTAGCTTTATGCTCCCCTATTAAAATCAGCTAGCAAGCAACTGGCCACGCCACAATGTATTTATACCAGTCAGAGACGACGACAGTACTTGTACGTTAGGAAAGACAAGATGTCAATAGTGAAACCCTCTGCCTCGAACAAACGTGAGCCACTGATGGAACAATAATCCAATCCATCTACAATCTTCAGAGACTGATGGGTGTTTATACTGTGTAATAAAGGGATATTAAACAAGATATAAAACATCGTGCAATTCAGACCTCAAAGCTAAGAAACCGTAGCATTTCCACCCATAAAATGCTTGTTTTAGACTGTCAACAGCATGTCTCCAGAAAAAACAAAATCATAGCCAGGGATTTCACACACAATCATTTTCATAGATGAATTCAGCTTTTTTTCATAACACTAGAGGGAAGAAAATAAAATTAAACTAGGCAGACAAGATACAGTTTGAAATTGGCTCGCAGAAGTCATCTCAATTTTGAAATTTTGTTTAGCATTGCCCTTACTAAGGTTACATTTGGATCAAGGCAGATGGACCCCGTGCACTTCTGCAGAGTCCATGGGCTGCATGCAGGTATAGGCATCTGCCTGCACAGTTCCATTTGCATGATTGTGACTTTGGACCACATGACCCACTATTTTAAGAGAACCTGATTGAAGTGAATGTGTTCAGGCAGGAACACCGTATTATCCAAACCCACTGTGATTACTCAGCAACTTTCCAAACCAAAAAATCATCAGAAGAGCTTTCTGAATGTCAAAAGAGGGCAAAATAAATCACAAAATTCAGACTACAAAGCATAATGGATGTAAAGGTTATTAACAGGTCTGCAGAATAAAAAAGGACAGCTTACTTGTTTACAGATTTTAAGTAAGAGACATACAGAACAGAATTAGCATAGTCTGACAGCAAGTGCGTAAGTGAAGTTTATTGTATTACTCATTTGGTGCACAGGAAACATTATTTCCTCAATTTCATTACAAACAAGTGGTGTATATAATTTACTCTTGAGTTGTCCTCAGTTTCTAAATACAAGAGGAAAGCAATATTTTATCCTGGCTTTTTTGGAAGAGAAAAAGACGACTACTATAGAGCATTTATTTACTGGAGTTTCTCCTGGATGCTACCTCCAGTAGAATAATTTTCAGAAAAAAAGCTGTGTGCATGTAACTCATGGAACCTCTTTCCCTCTTGCTCATTCTGGGACAAGCTGTCTCATTGGTCAGCAAAGACAAAAGAGTAGAGCAAGAATGTGTGTCCCACATCACCAGCACAAAAGGGTACATCACAACAAAACTATTATGCATACTAGCTGAGATATGCAAGAGGGAAAATGTGTGCATGCAGACCTTAATGCCTGCCTTAGGTTATAACAAGACTAAGCTGCAGTATCATTAGCTAGCGGGGAGCTTGGAAGGGGGAAATCCAAGTGTGTGTTCCTCATCAATAGCATAAGCAGAATTACTACGGGCAGGTCTACTCAAGAAACTTTTGCTAGAAAAGCAATGTGAGAGAGGGGTGTGATTTTATTTTCTGACACTTTTATACCAGCAAAAACCCTAACGTAGATGTAATTATACCAGTAAAAAAGTGCTTTAGTGGGTGGAGCTTATTCCCTGAACAAAATAAGCTATACCAACAAAAGCCCTCTTGATGGTATAAACTGCACCTTAACTAGGAGAGTTTGCCAGGTCAGTTATACCATCAAAATTTTTGTAACGTAGACTAGACATGTATTTAGGGGGAAAGCTGCAGGGGAGAAAACTCACTGCAAAGTGGGAGAGAAATGCATTTTAGATCTTGTCTATAGTAGAAATGTTGTTGTATTTAATTATGGTTTTTAACAACAGAGTTAGCCAACACAGGCTTACCAGGGCTTTGTGGCCAGTGCAGACAAGTCATGTTCAATGTGCTGTCGGCCAGACTTATGTTCAAATTGGTCATCATACCAAACACGACTTGCCTTGTTTAGACTGAATGCAGTCATGCTCAGCATAGTGTCAACTAACTCAACTGTTTAAAATGATTAAACACTTGCTTAAACATGCTTTCCTAATGTAGACAAGGCTAAAAGAGCAAAGAGTGAGAACATGAGGACAGTGGGGAAGGGAAGCGTGCATCCCTCATTCATCAACAGCCTAAGAATATAGTAGTTGGGATGCCTACTACAAGAAAATCTGCAGGGTTGGGGATATCAGGAAGTGTGTATCTGGGAAAAGGAGAAAAACAGATTGTCAGTGAGAAAGGGGATGTGCTGTCCTCTGTATCACCAACCTGAAGTGCACAGCAGGGATAAGCAGCTATACTGGGTGGCAGGAGACATACAGGGGGAGCGATGTGTGTCATGGAAGAATGTGTATGTCCCCCCATCACGACCTTAAAGGTACGACAAGATTAAACACTTATATGCTGTCCAGTTGGAGATTTGTCAGGGTGCAGGAAATACATGTGTCGGGGCAGGAGAGAAGGGGGAGGATAAAATGCTTCCGATGGGAGAGGAAGAAGCAGGAGAGTCCTTCATCAATCATCAAAGAACGTAGCAGGACTAAGCAGTTACAGGGTCAGTGGGAAAGCTGCAAAGAGTGGAGGGCAGGGTAGGTGAGTACCTGCCAGTCTGAGGAGGGAAGATGAGAAGGTGTGTGTGCATCTGGGGACTGGAGATAGTTGTGACTCTTAGGAGGATGGAGAACGAAGGCAGCGCTGTGTAGGTCTGTTGGAGGGACAGGACAGGAGTTAGACTGCCTGTCTGCACGGGGACAGAGAAAAAGGGCATGTGTGTAATGGAGGAGAAAGGTGTAACACTGTCTGTCAGTCGTGAGCGTGTGTCTGTGTGCAGGGTTCAGGGAGGGCTGGAGGTAGGGACGTGTGTCTGTCCATGACCAGGGGGAGGCAGAGGTGTCTGTCTTGGTTTGGGAGGTAGGGTTGGGGGGGGGGGGGCCTAGAAAAGTGTGAGCATGTTAGGCTGCGGGGGGTACGCGTGTCCCGGCTGGGGGGTAGATGTTCCTGCGTGCAGGGCAGGGGGAGGTGAACTTGTGTGTGAGGTGTAGCGCTGTAAGGGGGCAGAGAGGGGCTGGGGCAGGGGGGAGGTGAAGGAGGGGCCGGGCAGGGGTGTGTGGTGGGGGGCAGAGGGAAGATGGATGGCTGCCTGGCCATGGGGGAGGGCTGCTGGTTCTACCTGTGTGGGCTGAGCAGGTGTGTCTGTCTGTCAGGAAAGGTGTGTAAGGGGGAGGGGGCCGTCTGTCTGTCTGTCAGGACAGGTGTGTAAGGGGAAGGGGGCCATCTGTCTGTCTGGACAGGTGTGTAAGGGGCTGTCTGTCTGGACAGGTGTGTAAGGGGGAGGGGGCCGTCTGTCTGTCAGGACAGGTGTGTAAGGGGCCATCTGTCTGTCTGTCAGGACAGGTGTGTAAGGGGCTGTCTGTCAGGACAGGTGTGTAAGGGGGAGGGGGCCGTCTGTCTGTCAGGACAGGTGTGTAAGGGGGAGGGGGCCGTCTGTCTGTCAGGACAGGTGTGTAAGGGG